>JAZAVI010000308.1:154162-219162 GCA_036326025.1 Chrosomus eos | reverse complement strand
GAACACTATTTGGCCACAGTGTTAAATCAACAATTTTATCACTTCCTGAAAATACAAATTTTTGTTGTTTAGATCCTGCTACATTACCAACTTTCACCATTTGGCCAGTGTTCATAATCATCTGGATTGTGTTCAGTGTCCCCTGAAAAGCACAAATGTATGTGAATCAAGTAGCTAAATAAAAACAATCTGATTCAAATAGGAATCAAAGAAGATATACATTCCAATAAAAACAATCTTTACACACCTTCCCGTAAGTAATGTTGATCTCTGAAATGAGGCTGGAGATGCATTTAAAGGAGAATTCATCACCTCCAGTCCCACCCACAATCACATCTTGTCCTGAGAAAGGAATTAATAGAGAGAGAGAGAGAAAAAACATTTTTGCTACAAATTGCTACAACTTGAATACAGTGGTCAGTCCTGTTTTAAAGGGGTTTAAATATGATGAGAGTGAGAAAGGAATTTAATAACTGAACTGTTCCAAAAGAGAAGTCTATTAATATCGCAGGCACAGAAATATTGATAATAGTTGGGAAGTTTCTATATTCCCTCTTAGAAAAGAGCGCAAAAGACTGTCAAAGCCAGTAAAGAAAGATTTAATAATGAAAGTTGGTATGTGTTGAAAGACGTAAAGACATTTAGGCAGAATAACCATTTTAACCAAGCTAATGTGACCTACAAGTGATAAAGGCAGAGAGGCCAACTTACACAACTTGGATTTATCCACAAGTGATTGAAAAAAGCTTGCAAATAAAATATTGTAAGGATTTGAATACTTTTTTTTTTTTTTACATTAATAAAAGACCCAAGGTATTTCAATATTTTAAGGGTAATAGTGATCATGGAGGTTTTTTTAGTTTCAGAGTTCAAAAAAAAGTTCACAGTTTATTTATTGTAGACCCAAATTAAGATTAGTTCACTAGTTTAAGTGCAATTTTGTCAAAAAAAAAAAAAAAAAAAAAAAAAAAAAAAAAAAAACACTTGAACTCAGGTTGCAGGAGGCAAAGTTGTGCTATACTGTATCAGAGGACTGCCCACAAGGCTATTGCTACCACATCATGCACCTCTAATGCTGCCACTCAAGTACTGTACATTTGCAATTGGGTGAAAGGGGGACTAAAAACCATTAAATACAAAAGTATACAGCAATGAAGGAATCATTGCGGCAGTCGTACATACCAGGACAAGATCCTCCTAGGGCTGCAACTTTGATTGACTCTGATTCCATGGCTCTAATAAATAAAACAAATGGGGGAAGTGATGGAAATGATGGAATTACTTACATTTAAATTTAAAACTTGCCATAATAATTTAAGTCAGGTATCAGGTTAGCAGGTACAAATAAAATGTTGAACTTTTATTAATTTACTTTTATTAATTCATTTTTGTATTTTTAAAGATACCATTCAGCCTAATTGTGTTCATTTTATTAGTTCTTAAAAAAATCTCTTAAGAATATATATGTGATCTAATTCAGTGTTTTAAAAAATATCCAAGGTAACACTCTGGAATACTGTTCCTTCATTAATGAATAACTAGGAACAAATGAGTAACGCAATATTAACTCGCTATTAACTATTAACAACAAGAAACTCTGATAAATGAATTAGTGAGTAATTGTCACAGTCTTCGTCGTCTGCACCTGTCTGTCTTAGTCTGCACTACACTTCCCAGAATCCTTCTTGTCTCCACACCTGTATTCACTCCCTCAATCATCCACCTGTTCTTGGTCATTATCATCTTTGTCACCTGTCTTCACTAATCAATGTCTGTATTTAGTCCCCTCAGTTCAGTCACACTTTGTCAGTAGTTAGTCTTTCTTATAGTGTTGTGAGTTGTTCTGCCTGTTTGTACCTGTTTTTGAGTTTACACTTAGTAAATGTTTGCATTGGAGCTTTTGCCTCAGCCTCCTTCTTCTACCCGCACTACAACCGTGACAGTAATAGTGCTCAGTCGAATAATGTGGAAGTATTAGCTAACCAATAACCATTTTTTCAGAGTGCAACCAAGAACATCTATTTACAGGTTCATAATTAATGTGAATAATGTATATTTAATTGTAAAGTGATGGTAATGGTGGTAACCCACTAGTAAAAATAAAGTATTACCAAATCCTTCAGAAGGAACAGCCTGGTCTCGTTGTTAAAACGTAGGAATTAATAACTTTCAAAGACACAAAACATTTTTGTATTTTGTATGAGGTACAGAAAATAAATGATTAATCCATGAAAGTTAATGTTAATCTGGCTTCGAATTTTAAACAATTAAAGAAATGTTATTCATTTTAAGGTTTTAGTGTAGTCTTGTTTAACATTCTCCTCCGAGACGAGTTTGGAGCAGAAGTCACGAACGGAGCGGAATTTTATTATTTCTTATTGAGTAGGTGAGTAAACTGCATTTAATAAATACGACTGAATATGTCATGAATATGAACATTTAATACAATAGACTCAAAACATTAATGCCATGATTTTAATATTCATAAATAGGAATATGTACAAATTTGTATGTCGGTAAAGTTGTTCATACATAGCCTAATATATGATTTACGTTAGTGCTGTCAATACGTTAATATTATACGTTTTAGAGAGTATGAAAACGTAAGTAAAGTATGTGTGTTAGAACTACACTTTATGTAAAAACACACTGATATTATCGTGAGATCTTGTTGCAAGGAATTACACATTTCCCAGAACAGTATTCTAAAGTGAAAAGCATGATCTCTAATGACCAAAGACATTGTAAGCTTTGGAGGTTTTTGTAAGGTTTTGGATTGTAATTTCTTGCAATGCATTTGTTAACACTTGACTCATTAGTGGGTTACCAGGATATTCACTTATACTGTTTTGTACTTACACTTATACATTGGAAGGATGTAGGATCAATACTAGAGAGTTATCAAATTTTTCAATTGAGAATAATGTTCCAAATAATTAGTAATGCTTGAATAATTACCAGTGGGTTACCATGACCTTCATTTTAGAATTAATTATACATTATTAGACATATAATTATGCATTAATTACATTAATTATGAACCTGTATATAGTAGTTCTTAGTAGTCCTCTGGGAGGGACAGTGTGAAAAAATAGTAGTTATATATTAGCTAATAGTGAATTACCACATTCAACTGAGCACTATTATTTACTAATTTGTTAATCATAATTTCTTGTAGTTAATAGAGTGTAAATAGTGCATTAGGCCTACTAATTTGTTTTTATGTGTAGCATGTGTGTTATTCATTAATGACGCAGAACAGTTTTCTAAAACAGTTACTAAATTCAATAAAGACATCTTTCCTTTAGTCAGTCATTTCTTTGTTTTTATTTCATTTTAAATTAATCTATTTCAAATTATATTATCTCTGCCTATGCGGTATTTGCATTTGATTATTATAATGATTTTTGAATCTGCACTGAAAAATTTTAGTTAAGGTCTAAACCGCTCATAATTTTTTGGTAACCAAAAACTTTCACAAAGTCTTGACTCACCTGGAGTTTCTGTGTGTCTTCAGTATGTAAAGAGAATAGATGTTGTCTTCTGAAGCACACTGGGTTTCTCTTGTGATATTTATACTCCCATTGTGTATGTGGGAAAACATTCTACAGAAATTCGCCAGAAATATTTCACATTTAATTTCTTTATTTGAATCCGCCAATCAAATTTCTTACAGAATGGGTTCAAATATTTCTCAGAGATAACACAGCTTTGACATTCAAGGGTACATAAAGCATCGCTTACGCCACACCGCAAGGCTGCCTATCACAGCAGATATAGAGCAAAAGTTTGCCAGCTTTTTGGACTTTCCTTTTGGTAGCCCTGCCAGTCTTAGTCCACTAAAAACCGATTTGTGGACATGTCCCAGGCTGCCAAATATCAATGCCACAAACTTACATGCATATCCTAAGTCACTAATCTTCGAAAGGAGGGGTTGGTATTTAGTCATTTTTTCCAAAAAGGCTATGTCCATATACAAATCATAAACACAACCTATTTCAAGGACTAGCACCTCCTTTCTATCTGTATCCATGAGCACAATATCAGGGGTGTTAGGGATGTTTCGAAACAAATCATCAGAGCTGTTAAACCAGTCCGGGATTACTTGTGAATGTTTATACATAGGCATATTTTTTGGAGATATGTCTTGAACAGCACTTGCAATAAGATCTACAATGCGGTCATGGCGTGCTGTGTATAACCCTTTATACATATTACAGCCATTTACGATATGGGCAACTGACTCAAGATGATCGGAGTTAGA
This sequence comes from Chrosomus eos, assembly GCA_036326025.1. Classification (NCBI taxonomy): domain Eukaryota; kingdom Metazoa; phylum Chordata; class Actinopteri; order Cypriniformes; family Leuciscidae; genus Chrosomus; species Chrosomus eos. The sequence goes on along the minus strand of JAZAVI010000308.1, from coordinate 214,898 downwards.
ATGCATTATGCAATGTGGGTTGTAATTTTCAGGGTACCATAATGCCAGGTTGTATCTGGTTGGTAACACCTGTAGTCTGGCCTTGACAGTGAAGTGAAGAATATCTTCTCCTATTGCAGCATTTCTGTACATAGAATGAGAGGTGGAATGGTCAGCAAAGTCAAGACATGCCAGTTTTCCCTGCATTCTTAGTCCAGTCCAGTGTTGTTTTGTGTCCATCTGTTTGATGTTCATTAAAGATCTTCTTGCTGTTGTGCTCTGTAGTGTGTGTTGTGTCTCGTTGTGACAGACTGTGGCCTTCACAGTAACAGATGGGTCTGTGACCACAGCGTCAGATACCTCTGGTGCAGTTTGTGAGTTGCTTTGTGTCCACTGTAATTTAACTTCCAATCTGTTACACAAGTCGTTTAGGTCCGGCCAGTCTGAGCGAACTCCGAAACCTGCGGCTTGTGTGTCCAGTTTACCGTTGCTCTTCCTCCTGAAGCCTAGGAAGCTGTCTTGATCACCGGTGGCCAAAGGGATTTTTCTCTTCCTAAGGTCCAGTAAGAGGGAAGATCTGGCTAACTCTCTGACCGCGGCATCGTCGTTGTTAAGCATGCGTATCAGGTGTGTTAGTCTTGTAATGGAATAAGTCCATTCCACATTTGGGACCCCCAGACCCCCTTCCTTGAGTGTGAGGAAAATTATGTCCCTGGTGGAATGTGAATTCAGTCCCAGCCATTTCCTGACGGCTTCAACTGTTTTATTATTCATGTCTCGTAGGACATTTTGTGGAATGTGAATGTTTGCAAAGAGGTGTTGTATCTTTGCCAGAGCTACTTCTCTAATGGCCTCCAGTTTCATGACTACAGGTAGGGGGAGGAGTCGATCAAATCGATCCTGTTCTTAAAGGCACACGATAACTCCTGTACCTGTTCACCCCACTCACCTGCAATGTTGAATTTATGTCCAAGGTAGTTGTATGTTTCATTACGAGAGTAGACCCTGATAGGCTGTCCCATTATTTTAAAGGAGGGGGGGTTATCAGATTTAGATTTGTACCACCGGTTTCCACCACTCCGCCGTTCATAAAATGCTGCACATTTAGTATGTTTCACCTCCAGCTTAGACCACTGAAGGAATTCATCTGTTCTGGCCAGCACACACACACACACACACACACAACACACACACACACACACACACACACACACACACACACACACACACACACACACACACACACACACACACACACACACACACACACACACACACACACACACACACACACACACACACACACACACACACACACACACACACACACACAATTCCATATTGCAACTTAGTTATTGTTTGTTGCATAATTGCTTGTTTTTAGTCCGTGTAAGGCATAATATATTTGAAATAATGACTTTGACTGATTGATTGAATGATAAAACAATGTACGATTAAACATATGTATGATATCATGTGCACAAATATATTTAATCAATATAACCTATATAAAAGTCAGGTCCAATCGATATTGGAGGCTGCTAGTTCTGTGCTAAGATAAAATCCTGCAGGCGCCCCTGATTAGAAATATTGAGGATCTGTTTATTGATGGTGACATCATGAAGTATCCTATTTGTGACGAATTCAGAGTTCAGAGTTGATGTGAATTTTTTTTTCATTTCACCATTGTTGCGATTCATACGCTGATTCTTGATGTCTGTGTGATTATGATCATGTCAAAACATTTTCTGTATAATGACTTCATAAAATATTTCAGAGTATCACAGCACTGCAGGATTTTCTGCAGCAGTGTTGGCATGCACAATTAGAAACTTATAGGCCTATTTAACGACTTCACTTTAACGAGATTCACCTTTTTACAGTGAATGTGTTTGTTAGTAAAAATTCAGGAAATATATTTGAAATAACTGCATTTCTGTTAAAAAAATGTATGAAGATTTCTGTAAAAGTCTTTTGCACTTTATTTAAATTAGGATATTTTACATTAATTTTATGGTTTTTTGTATGACAGCTATTTCTGACAGTCATTTGACTGTTTTTTATGTTTTATTTTTTTACAGTGAATGTGTTTGATCGTAATAATTCAGGAAATAGCTGATTAGTGTTTTTTCTGTAAAACATTTAAGGAAAATTGTATTTTCTTTATTTTCTTTACTTTAATTTTACGGTTTTTGTATGTCAGCCGTAGCTGACAGTCATTTACCAATTTCTTAAGATATATATTTTTTTACATTGAAGCCAGTTTTAACAACAGTCTCACTCCCTATTCGTCAAATGTTTGACGCATGGTCAAGGACCCCTGGCGACGAGTTTCAACGAAAGAGGTATACCCTCAGGGGCGTAGCCATCATTTCAAAAGTGAGGGGGACAGAATGTCAAGTGTAATACCATTTTTTAAAGACATTTGTTGACAGGTTTTTGCTTAATTTGCTTGATGTTATTTATTTTTAAAGCAATAAAAAAGAAAGAAAGAAATACAGATGTTCAGTAGGCCTACTTTACATTGCACATGCAGGGTTTTTCCTGGCTTAAAACGAGGCGGAGGTTTTATTTAAGATAAATAAAATTAGTATTTTTCGTAGACCATCATATAGCCTGTGTTACCCACAGTATTTTTGTAGGTGGATCTCGGTACTTCTAGGGGGGTCCGGGGACATGCCCCCCCTGAAGAAAATTTTGTACATTTTAAAGATAAATTAGTGCACTTTGAGTCCCCCGAATCCGCCATCCGCTCAAACATATGATATTCTCTGATTTAGATATCTGATCATCGCATTACAATTATTAAAATTATCAGTGTTAAGCATGATAATATGGTTAAATATCATACTGACGTAGGCTGCTTTAAAATAACATTAACTTAAAATAAAAGTTCTTCTTTTGGCAAAATTACATTTCCTAAATAGCCTAAACAATGTCTTACTAAACTACAACTTTCCAATTGAAAACCTTAAAACTTCAAGCTTTTAAAACTACTTCAAATTTCTAGTTAGTGTTACGGCACAAAGGAAACAAGCAAGGATTCAATAGCAAGTGAATACTGGTGTTTATTAACACACAAAAGAGGTAGTGCAAGTCCAAAGGCAGGCAGGCAGCAGATGTCAAGGCTTGGTAACGCAGGACTCCGTGGGCAGACAACGAGACCGGTTCAGCAATGATCCTCCGAACAGGCAGAATCCACAGCACGGGAAAACACAGGAACTGGAGCGAGGAGAAAAGACAGTAAGCCAACCGGAGACCTCCACAACCATCTGACAAAGACAAGACGAAATGACAAACAATATATAGGACATCCTCATTCAGAACAGCTGGCGCTGATCGGCTCATCAGGTGAGATAACGAGCCGTGCTGATGAGCCGCGCCCATTCACTCCACACGCACACACATAGCGGGAGAGAGTCAGTGAATCCATGAACCGTGACAGTACCCCCCCTCCTAGGAACGCCGCCTGGCGCCGCCGGGCAGGCGGATTAATGTGTGAATGAAACACAGGTTTAATTTTAGACACATGAAAGACGGGATGAATCCTCCTGTACGCTGGAGGAAGGTTGAGGCGGACTGCCACCGGACTAATGATCTTGGTGACAGTAAACGGGCCAATGAATTTGGGAGCAAGTTTATTAGAAACGGAGCGGAGAGGAATATTCCTGGTTGAAAGCCACACTTTTTGACCAACGACGTATACGGGAGGCTTAGACCGGTGGCGATCGGTCTTAGCCTTGGTGCGAGCCCCCACTTGGAGTAGAGTCTCACGGGCTCTAGTCCAAATGCGGTGACACCTCTGGACAAAGGCGTGAGCGGAGGGGACCGCGACCTCGGATTCCAGACTGGGAAAAATTGGTGGCTGGTAACCTAAACTACACTCAAACGGAGACAGGCCTGTGGACGACACTGGTAACCCGTTGTGGGCGTACTCCACCATTGACAGTTGTTGACTCCATGAGGAAGGATTCTTGGACACCAAACATCGCAACACTCTCTCCAAATCTTGGTTGGCTCTCTCGGTTTGGCCATTGCTCTGGGGATGAAACCCTGAGGACAGACTGACAGTCGCCCCCAGCAACTTACAAAATTCTCGCCAAAATTTGGACACAAACTGGGGTCCCCTGTCGGAGACCACGTCTACCGGGAGGCCATGTAAGCGAAAGACGTGGTCTACGACTGCCAACGCTGTCTCCTTGGCTGAAGGTAATTTGGGCAAGGGAATGAAATGGGCCGCCTTCGAAAACCGGTCCACCCTGCCTACCGTGTTACCCTGAGAGGGTGGGAGGGCGGTAATAAAATCTAGCGCAATATGGGACCAGGGTCTCGAAGGGACAGGCAGCGGTTGAAGTAACCCATCTGGGGGTCGATTGGAAGTCTTACCAGTGGCACAAATCGAGCAAGCCAAAACAAAACTGTGAATGTCACGAGCCATACGTGGCCACCAGAATCGTTGCTTGACTAAAAACCTAGTGCGATTAACTCCTGGATGACAAGCTACGTTGGAACAATGCCCCCACTGAATAACGTCGGACCGTAATCCCTCCTGCACAAACAAACGATTCGGTGGGCATCCCGGCGGAGGCGTTACCCCTTCTAAGGCCGATTTGACCTTCGACTCAACCTCCCATGTGAGTGAGGAGACAAATATGGTCTCGGTAAAATGCACTCGGGAGTAGACGGGCGTTCGGAACTGTCAAAAATACGAGATAAAGAGTCGGGTTTGATGTTCTTGGAACCCGGGCGGTACGAGAGAGAAAAATCAAAACGACCGAAAAAAAAGTGCCCACCGAGCCTGCCTGGAGTTCAATCTTTTGGCTGTTCTGATATATTCCAGGTTCTTGTGATCGGTCCAGACGATAAAAGGTACCCCCGACCCCTCTAACCAATGACGCCACTCCTCCAACGCTAACTTGACTGCCAACAACTCTCTGTTACCAATGTCGTAGTTACGTTCGGCAGGCGATAAACGACGGGAAAAAAAACGCGCAAGGATGCATCTTGTCGTCTCTGGGAGAACGTTGAGACAGCACTGCTCCTACCCCCACCTCTGACGCATCGACCTCCACCATGAACTGACGTGATGGATCAGGGGCAATAAGAATAGGGGCTGAAATGAAACGGCCCTTTAGTTTAGCAAACACAGCCTCAGCAGTGTCTGACCACCTGAACGTCGTTCTGGGGGAGGTCAAGGCAGTCAGAGGGCGGCTAGTTGGCTGAAGTTGCGAATAAAACGCCGGTAGAAGTTGGCGAACCCCAGAAACCTCTGTAGGGCCTTACGGGAATCTGGACTTGGCCCCTCTACCACAGCCTTAACCTTCTCAGGGTCCATCCGTACTCCCTCAGACGAAATGATGTACCCTAGAAAAGGAACAGACTGTGCATGATTTCTCCGCCTTGACAAAAAGCCCATTCTCTAGCCTCCCTTTCTGGAGCAGAAAGCGAATATAACTTGCCCTTAGGCGGAGACGTACCTGGCAGTAGATCTATATCACAGTCACAGGGACGATGCGGAGGAAGAGAAGCAGCCCGGGACTTACTGAACACTTCCTTCAGGTCAAGATACTCCGGTGGCACGTTAGACAGATTCACTGGCTCCTCCTGCAACACAAAACGAGAAACAGACGGGACGGCAGACGAAAGACATGAGGCATAACATTGATTACTCCAGCTGGACACAGAGTTACGACCCCATTCTATCCTGGGTCCGTGTTTCGCCAACCACGGATGACCCAGGACAATAGGAGCGTGAGGTGACTGGGTGAGGTAGAGTGAGATCTTCTCCGTGTGGTTACCCGAAGTGACGAGTGTGATGAGTCCAGTGATGTGAGTAATGCCCGGGAGTTCCTGTCCATTAAGTGCATGGATAGTGATGGGGTGTTCGAGAGCGGTGATGGGGATGTGAAGCTTCTTTGCCAGAGAAAAGTCCAACAGATTTCCCTCCGCTCCTGAATCCACCAGCGCCTGGCCGTTGAAGGATTGGTCTGCCCACTGGAGTCTCACCGGGAGGAGGGTGGCGTTCGAGGGTCTGGTCATGGAAAGCCCGCCCGACAGTAGTCTCCGTCCTACCGCCGGGCTCAGCCTTTTAAAGGACAGGTGGAGACGAAATGGCCGGGCTCTCCACAGTAGAGACACAGACCCCTCCGGCGGCGGTGTTCTCTCTCCTCCCGGGAGAGCCGAGCTCGACCTACCTGCATGGGTTCAGGATCGCTCGCGGGGCTGACCGTGTTCGCACCTCTGAGCCCGGGGAACTCAACGAACTCAGCCGCTGGAGTCTGGAGCGGTCGTCTCTCTCCTTGCTGTAGTCGTGTATCGACTCGTAGTGCCAGATCAACCAGTCCATCAAACGTCTTAGGTAGTTCCAGTGTATATATCTCCCTTTGAACACGGTCAGCCAACCCATGCAGGAACAGGTCCCACTGCGCCTCCTCGTTCCATTTGCACTCGGCAGCCAACGTCCGGAACTGGATGGAGTAGTCAGACACGGAGTTGTTGTCTTGTCGCAGACCGGCCAGTTGACGAGCTGCCTCGCGTCCGGCGACCGCGCGGTCAAATACGCGTCCCATCTCCTGCTCGAGTGCTTGGAACGAGGAGCAGCAGTCGCGTTGATTCCGCCACACCGCTGTTCCCCACTGAGCCGCGCGTCCAGACAGTAGCGTCATAACCAGTGCTACTTTACTCTCCTCGGAGGAAAACATCACAGGCTGGAGAGAAAAGAAAATTGAGCACTTAGTTAGAAAAGCTCTGCACATGTTCGGTTCTCCCGAATATCTCTCCGGCTTGGGAATGTGCGGCTCAGGTCGATTGAAGTTGAATCCATGAACCGTGACAGTTAGGCTTTTTCAAGAGAACTTAAAGTTTGTCAACAAACTTTTTTATCTAATTGTAAAGTGTTACCGAATTATGGTAAACATATAGGCGTAACATGTTACAACGCTGCCTAATTCAAGCAGATCGTGCTGTTAATGCATGAAAATACAAATTCAGCATTAACAATCACCATGTTTATTCTAATTTGAAGGGCTTTGACAACATATCTTTGAAAATAAAAGACATTACCAATAAAAAAAGATTTAAAAAAGTGCACGTTTGTGTGGTTAGTGAATATTCTCAATTTACAACAAAACTTGTTAATTATTCAACAAGAGTAGGCCTAATAGGCAGAGTTATTCATCATTGTGCAACACAATTCAGATACCACATGACAACTTACTTACAGGGCTTGACTTTTTCGTGAAAAAGGAGTGGAGTTTTCTGCCGTTTTGAACTCTATGAAACTGATGGATTCTGCGCGGGTGCGAGCATGCGCGTGTCGTAGGCTAATGCACGAGTGACTGATTACCATGGAAACGTAAAAATCACATGCAGATAGATAGACAGACTATTGACTCTTGGATTTTAATTCTCGATGTAGGCTAGTATACACACCCGCGAAAGTCTCAGCTTGTCGTAGACACACTTGCCCTATGAAAAAGTGCGGGGGACGAATTTACATTTTATAAAAAGTGGGAGGGGGCACACGTCCCACCCGTCCCCCGCCTTGACGTTGTTTTTCGACGCGGGGGTCCGTCAGATAGACATTCATGTTGATCCTTCATCGTCGGATAAAGACGAAAGGAAATCAACTGTCAATCAACGGTGATGCTGATGCTGATGCCGTCACTTTATGCAACCCAGTCTCATTCATGACACGGACACATTTATTTCGTTATTTTCGTGATATCAGCACGTTTTTTAAACTAATGTATTTCGATGGGAATCATCTTTCGTGATCACAGCACGATTCTGCAGCAGAAGCAATTTAATTAACATTTGTTCACGCGTTATCATGGTTTAGCCGATGTATTTAGGGCCCGAGCACCGATGGTGTGAGGACCCTCTTGGAATTGCTCCGTTTATTCTTTTAATTATTTCTGTCTTATTGCCAGGGTAGCTGGATTGCTTTGCTGTTTATTGATATTTTTAAAATTATATTTCATCAGTAGGAAATCAAATGGGGGAAGAAAAGATTAAAATGATAAATTGTCACCTTTATTATACTTAAATTATTATGGCAAGTTTTAAATTTAAATTTAAGTCAGGTAGCCTATCAGGTTAGCAGCTACAAATAAAACGTTGAACTTTTATTAATTTACTTTCATTCATTTAAAAAAAAAAAAAAATAGCCTACCATTTAGCCTAATTGTGTTCATTTTATTAGTTCTCAAAAAAAAAAAAAATCCCTTAAGAATATATATGTGATCTAATTCAGTGTTTTTAAAAATATCCAAGGTAACACTCTGGAAAAATGTTCCTTCATTAATCAATAACTAGGAACAAATGAGTAACGCAATATTAACACGCTATTAACTAGGCCTTCTATTAACAACAAGAAACTCTGATAAACGAATTAGTAAGTAATAGTGCTCAGTCGAATGTGGTAGTAATGTGGAAGTATTAGCTAACCAATAACCATTTTTTCATACAGAGAGCAACCAAGAACGTCTACAGGTTCATAATTAATGTGAATAATGTATATTTAATTGTAAAGTGAAGGTAATGGTGGTAACCCACTAGTAAAAATAAAGTATAATTCCTTCAGAAGGAACAGCCTGGTCTCGTTGTTAAAGCGTAGGAATTAATAACTTTCAAAGACACAAAACATGTTTGTATTTTGTATGAAGTACAGAAAATAATTTAAATGATTAATCCATGAAAGTTAATGTTAATCCGGCTTTGAATTTTAAACAATTAAAGAAAAGTTATTCATTTTAAGGTTTTAGTGTAGTCAGTTTACTCACCTACTCAATAAGAAATAATAAAATTCCGCTCCGTTCGTGACTTCTGCTCCAAACTCGTCTCGGAGGAGAATGTTAATAAATACGACTGAAACTGAATAGGCTATGTCATTAATATGAAAATTGAAATAGACTCAAAACATTAATGCCACGATTTTAATATTCATAAATATGTACAAATTTGTATCTCGGTAAAGTTGTTCATACATAATAAATGATTTACGTTAGTGCTGTCAATATACGTCAATATTATACGTTTTACAGTGTATGAAAACGTAAGTAAATGTAGGCCTACGTGTAATTTTTTTTTTTTTACTTTATTTTTACGGTTTTTGTATGGCAGCCGTAGCGGACAGTCATTTACCAATTTCTTAAGATACATTTTTTTTTACATTGAAGCCAGTTTTACAGGCAGTTGCTACAGTTCACATTCCAGGCTGTCTCTCACCCCACGCGTGTTAACATGATGTATTCAGGCAGGTGAAGGCTATTCTACAGAAATTCACCTGGAATTGGCCAATCTCATGAAAATCTGTACATCTGGGGTGTTTCCGAAAAGTATCGTTAGTCAACTATTTCGAAACATTTAATACACTACATGCTATATCAGAATGCTGTCTGTGCACGCGATCTGAGTTGAACATGACAAGCGCTGATAAGCATATGGTTGCGCGCCTAAACTGCTATATAGCCTACACAGACATAACCTATATCAAAAAGCCAAGGCAAGCCAAGTTTGTTTACATATAGCACATTTCATTTGATGTGAGAGATCGAATATTCAGCAACCTGAGCTTTGTATTTCCTAATTCGAGGGACAGACACAGTCTCTATATGATGATATCTAGGTGAAAGAGTCTCTATGTGATGGGATTTATCTGATTTATCTGACCTGGGTGACGTTAGACGGCTAGCAGACGGTCGGTTAAGCCAGTCTGTCTGCTTCCTGACCTGAGCCCCAGATTGTCATGGTTGAGCTCTAAGACTATATGTCAAATTACTGGAGAGAAGAGCAGCACCATCCCAGGAGGGATGAATACCATCTCTTTTCAACAGTTCAGGTCTGCCCCAAAAACTTTTCCAATTGTCTGTGAATTCTATATTATTTACACCAATTAGACAGCCAGCCATTAAGTGATGACAATCTGCTAACTATCTCATCACTCCTGCGACCAGGAAGGGGGCCTGAGCAAACTACAGTGCTTGACATCGTACTTGCGAGTTCACACACCTCTTTAACGTTCATTTTAGTGATCTCCGACTGGCGGAGTCGAACATCATTAGTGACGACCTGAATAATAATCTTAGACAATTTAAATTTTGCTTTGATGTCAGGCGCTCTGAAGCAGTCGATTATGTTCCCTTTCGGAATTCCTGTTCCCTTTACGCAATCATACTACAAATCATGCGTAGTTGCCGAGTTACCACACGTACCATCAGAACTGAATACAAGCAAGAAGCACAACTGGATGTACGGGAAGCCAAAGGGTTAAAAAAAAGTAGTTATTTATGTAATGGTCATTAAGGCTTTGATTAAGCCTCTAGCGGAAGACTATTTGAACCACAATCACTTCACAGGTGCTTTTAATGTCACATATTATAAAATAAATAATGCTTGTTTTGAAAGACTGATTTTCGAGAAGGTTTAACCAAAGTGAAAATGACGGGAAAAATAAACAATCTCCAAAAACAATGGCTTCATAATTTAGTTATTTATTGCAAGAAGCACATTTGTATTCACCCTCTGTGGATGGATTGCCCACACACTTTAAGTGGAACCATCGCCCACAGTCACCACAGCCAATCTATAAAGAATATATATATATATATATATATGTAACCGAATGAATGAGATGAGTGGTGGTGATTGACTGTTTTGAGCACCAATCAGAAAGAAGTAGCCACTATTTAAGAGCTGGTTGGTTATGGGCTGGGATGTCACGTCTGGCTCCTCCCTGTTTTCTGTTGTTGACCGTAGATGCAGGTATGTTTCATTAGCATGTAGCAAGTTCTGTTGTTTGTTGTATGCATGGCAGTAATGATTCATGGTGTATCCTAGCCTGTTTCTTCTCCTCCCTGGCTCCCTCGCCTTGTTTTAAGTGGATGCTAAGACTGCTAACCTCTCAGGTATGTGCGAACTGTTTTGTAGAAAGCAGATTGTGTGGAGTTTGGGCCTTAGTTGATGCTTCGTGTTGTGTGCAGTGTTCCCTATATCTCAGCTGAACGGCAGTTATATGAATATCGATACCTGTGCCTGTAAAGGGATAATAGAGCTCAGCTCACTTTTTCGGTAAGTGTCGTCATGCACGTAGTTGTATGGTGAGAATCTTAGCAGGTGATGTATGCATTTTAGTAATTGTTTTCTGTGTGTCTGTCTCAGGATTCTCTCACTCGTGAGCGAGTTGTTTCTGCTTTAGTTGCAGTTCCGTTCGCTTCTCTGCTGTCATGCAGTGAGCGCCATCTCGTCCAACTAATCGGGGGATTGTCGCTGTCTGGTTTCGTTGAATTATAGCCTTGTGTGTCTTCGGGTTTGACGTTCATTAATCTGTGATACAAGGAGAAGATAACTACGTGGTTGCTCATTTTAAGCGTGTCTGCCCTATTATTTGAATTGAGTTAATTTGTTTCTTTTCTTTTTCTACTGTATTAAGATCTGTATATTGTTTGTGATTTGATGTGACTTTATCACTGCCTGTTTTTGTGATCATACAGTGAAGTGATGAAATTGTGATTCATTGTAACTGTTTTGAAGTTTGTTTTTTATTTATTTTTTTCAGTCGCCGGGGTCCCACAGGTGAAGGGTCTCTTGTGGTGGTGGTGCTCCTCCTACGGTTGCCGTGCGACACTTTTGAAGTGTTTTGGTTGCGTGATCTGAGTGCACGGTGGTGTGAGTGTGTGCAAGTATGCTTTTGACTAACTCGCTTTGTGATCACTTCTCCGTGGTGAACCTCGGCCCTGTAATGTTGTATTCCTTTTGTGCATTGTGTAATTAATGTAAATTGTTGTTTGTCATTTGTTTTTGGTTGCTTTGAAACCAATGTCAGCCATGCACTAAAAAAAGTTATCTGCCACATCCTGGTGCAACGGAGGTTAATTTGTTATTGTGAATCTCATGCTCTTTTTAAATAGGATTTTGTATTAATAAAATTTTGTACTTTTGCACGATACCCACGTTTCTGCCTACCTTCTTAAAGAGTCGAACCTGTGTGACCTAAATTCTTAGGTATCATTCACATTTCCCGGGGTGAAATTCCCACGGGTGGCGTAGTCGAAATTCTGTGAGTTTGAAATCGTACTGCTAACGCTACAAACATATATATATATATAGTGGTGCTCAGAATTAATGGTACCCCTGGTAAAAATGATAAAAAATGGCTATAAAAAATAAATCTGCATCGTTTATCCTTTTTAACTTTCATTCAAAAAATTGGCAAAATCCTAACCTTACATTGAAGTAAAATATTTGAAAGTGGGGGGAAATCACATTATAAAATAAATGTTTTTCTCCAAAACACGTTGGCCACAATTATTCATACCCTTTTATTAAATACCTTTTTGCAATCTCCTTTTGCCAAGATAACAGCTCTGAGTCTTCTCATAAAATGCCTGATGAGTTTGGAGAACACCTGACAAGAGATCAGAGACTATTCCTCCATACAGAATCTCTCCAGATCCTTCAGATTCCCAGATCCATGTTTATGCTTCTTCTCTTCAGTTCACCCCACTCATTTTCTATATGGTTCAGGTCAGGGAACTGGGACGGTCATGGCAGAAGCTTCATTTTGTGCTCCCTAACACATTTTTGTGTTGATTTTGATGTTTGTTTTGGATCGCTGTCCTGATGGAAGATTCAACCACGGCCCATAAGATTTCTGTAATGAGGTGGAGGACGCAGAGGAATCCATTTGCAGCTTTATTAGAAAAGTTTAACAGGCAGGGTAAATCAGGGGCAGACAGAAAAACGGAGATAACCTTATAGCAGAAGTGGATGACAGGCAAGGGTCGAGGCAGGCGGCAGGAATCACAGGTCAATAAACAGTCCGAGTCGAGACAGGCAGCAGAAGAATCAGAAGTCGATATAACAGTCCGGGTCGAGGTAGGCAGCAGAAGAATCAGAGGTCGGTATAAACAATCCAAGATCGGTAACAGTACAGGAAACTCAGGGAAAACGCTCAGAAATTGTACGCCGGGGCAATGCAATACTTCGCAATGAACTTGACAGTGAACGGGGTTTATATGGGTGAATGGGATGAGCTGCAGGTGTTGTATAATCAGTCCCAGGTAAGCGGCATGATGGGATGTTGAGTTTATGGTTAATATTCTGGTGAAAGTGTCCTACAGTGATGAAGAGGTGTAGTGGAAGCCTGCTCTGTAACAATTTCTAGCAGAAGCTGTCAGGTTTTGATTTTTTATCTGTTGATATTTGATAGAATCCACAATGCCATGTATCTGAATAAGAAGTCCAGGACCTCCAGCAGAAAAATAGGCCCACAACATTAAAGATCCAATGGTATATTAAATTGTACACATGGGGTACTTTTTATCCTTGTGTGCACCAAACCCATCTAGTGTGTTTGCTGGCAAAAAGCTCTTTTTTAGTTTAATCTGACCACAGAACCCTGTGCCGTTTGAAGATCCAGTCGTGTCTGACAACTGAATATGCTAGAGTTTGTATTTGGAGGAGCGAGGAGCATTTTTCTTAAAACCCTCCCAAACAACATGTGGTGATGTAGGGGTTGTTTGATTTTTTTTTTATAGGCTTTCTGACCCCCAAAACTCAACTAATCTCTGCAATTCTCCATCTGGGATCCTTGAAGAGTCTTTGGCCACTCAAACTTTCCTCCTCACTGCCCATTAAAGGGATAGTTCACTTTGAAATTAATTTTTGATATGTTTTAGCTTACCTCCATTGCATCCAAGATGTAGGTGTCTTTGTTTCCACAGTATCTTCAATTTTGATAATTTTAGGTAAGACCGTTGTTGTCTGTCAGTCATACAATGGAGGTGAAGGGGGTTCACCTCAAAGAATAGTCAAAATTAAACATTATTTAATGACTCGTAAATGTAAGTACACATTAATGCCCTAAGACAAGAAACGAGTGGTTTTTGTGAGAAAACGAACAGTATTTATATCTTTTTTACCTCGTGTAAGCATATTCATGTCCAACTGATCTGAGAGCAGGGCGCTTCGGTCTGCGCATGTGTACGGTGTTCGCCGGAATGCCCCGGAAGGGCTCCCTCGCGCGTGTTTACGTCACTCATTGTTTACGCAGAGATTTCGGAAGTTTTACCTTACACTGTGAAGATCTAAACATATTTAGATATAAAGGATCGCAATGGAAGACGATTTCTATATACCAACATATAGACGTTCTCTTGACGTAAACACGCGCGAGGGAGCCCTTCCGGGGCATTCCGGGGCGAACGCCGTACGCATGCGCAGACCGAAGCGCCCTGCTCTCAGATCAGTTGGACGTGGATATGCTTACACGAGGTAAAAAATATATAAATACTGTTCGTTTTCTCACAAAAACCACTCGTTTCGTGTCTTAGGGCATCAATGTGTACTTACATTTACGAGTCATTAAATAATGTTTAATTTTGACTATTCTTTGAGGTGAACCCCCTTCACCTCCATTGTATGACTGACAGACAACAACGGTCTTACCTAAAATGATCAAAATTGAAGATACTGTGGAAACAAAGACACCTACATCTTGGATGCAATGGAGGTAAGCTAAAACATATCAAAAATTAATTTCAAAGTGAACTATCCCTTTAAGAAAATATAGACACACGTCCTCTTCCTGGCAGATTCGTAACATCTTTAGTCGATTATAACTTCTTAATTATTGCCCTGATGGTCAAAATGGGATTTTTCAATTCTTTAGCTATTTTCTTACATCCACTTTCTATTTTGTGATGCCCAACACATCTTTAGATGCACATCAGAACCATGTTCTGTGGTTTTATTCATTGTGATGTATGATTAAGGGAATTTGGCCTTTGTGCTTCCTCATATTTAAACTCCTGTAACACAAGAAGTCATAGCTGGACAATTTCATGTTCCTAGTCACCCTGGTGTGCTAAAAAAGGTAAATATTAATGGGAATATACTTTATAGATATTTTATTCATAAAAAATTCTAGGGGTATGAATAATTGTGGCCAACGTGTTTTGGAGAAAAATATTTATTTTATAATTTGATTTCCCCCCCACTTTCAATTCTTTTACTTCAATGAAAGGTTAGAATTTTACCAATTTTTTGAATGAAAGATCAAAAGGATAAACGATGCAGATTTATTTTTTATAGCCATTTTTTATCATTTTTACCAGGGGTACCATTAATTCTGAGCACCACTGTATATAAGAGTAACAATAAAAAAAGGGTTTTAAAGCAATGGTCCATTCATGATTACTTTGTGTATGCTACACCAACCAAAGATGCTCAGCCATAGTTACCCAAAGAACATCTGCAGAGTCATGAAATGTGTCTGCCTCTCCAAAAAAAAAAAAAAAAAAAAAAAAAAAAAAAAAACCTTTACGGGTTCTGCGTTAGATTCAACTGTGAAAGGTTATAGCATACATTTTGTTGTCCTGCTGTTTAGTTTAGTTTAGTTTAAATGCTTCTATTGTTCTCATTTGTAAGTCGAGCACAGGTCACTTAGGTCATCTATGAGGTACAGTACAACACTAATGTGTTACATGAGTGTCCTGAGTTTCCCCTGTCATTGTGTTTTTGGTTCAGTCCTGTTCCCAGTTTTCCCGCTCCTCGTTTGTGTTCAGTTCCTTCACCTGTGTCTAGTTCATTTGCCCCAGCTGTGTCTTGTTCCCCTATTCTGTTCTCTGTGTATGTAAACCCTGCGTTCTCCCTCACTCCTTGTCGGTTCTCGTTTGTATATGGTGTGTTAATGTTTCCCGTCTTCCTTGTCTGAGTTTTATTTAGTAAAGATTATTGAATTGGATCTGTTGACTGCTGCCTCTTCATCTGCCTGCACCACACCCGTAACATAATGAAAGTGATGCACATCAAAAAAAGCATAATCAAAAAGGTTTATAAAGCCATACCGGATTGGATCCGTAACAGATCCGTTCTGAATCGGGTTATGTCTTGTAGCTCATTGGAGAAGTCAATTGTGGTATTTTTCAGAATGTGTTCTGCAAACTGAGGAAGTGACAAGAAAAATTAACTGCATCATCCCATTTTAATGAACATTTAATATTTGCTACAATGCTATAATCACACACCTTCAAAGCAAACACACCACGTGATATAGCATCCCTCTGAAGTGGGTGAGGCAAGTTTCCACACACCCAGTTTGAAACTGAAATACCCTTTGCCATCATCAGGGCTCTACAAACAAGATAGTATAGGTTCTTTCAAGCATACAGTACATATTGCACAACAACACTATATATGATTGTGGTGCATGAAAAATACCTTGTTGTCTCCGAACACTTTTTCTTCTTGATGCCTGACTCTCCAATTGAGTCGAGCAGAATGTTTTTGGTTGGGATAACAAAAGTAACATGCAAAAATATCCAGACAACTTGATAGGGGTATATTATTGCGAAACAGTATTAAGGGAAAAGGGAAAACTCAAGTGAAACTGTTCTATACCACAAATACTTACAACTAGGGACCAGTGTTGGCCCTCATTTACAATGCCCACTATGACCTCATAGTTTGCTGGGTCCAACAACAAAAAAAGAGAAAAGAAATATATATAGCAATATATGGTTTTATTCATATTTATCTACTTATTTTTTTATTTCATACAGGGAACATTTACATGTATTCATTTAGCAAACACTTTATCCAAAGCAACTTACAAATGAGAACAATAGAAGCAGTGAAACTAAACAGCAGGACAACAAAATGTATGCTATAACCTTTCACAGTTTAATCTACTCAGAATGTCAGTTTTTTTTTTTTAAATAAAAAGGAAGACAAAGTGTTAGTATTACTGGAACAAGTGCTGCTGAAAGAGATGAGTCTTCAACCGTTTCTTGAAAATGTCTATGGACTCAGCAGGTCTGGTTGAGTTGGGTTTTAGGTCATTCCACCAGCAGGGAACAGTCATGGTAAAGGTCTGAGAAAGAGATTTTGTGCCTCTTTGACGTGGCACCACAAGACGACGTTCGCTTGCAGAGCGCAAATTTCTGGATGGGACATAAGTCTGAAGCAATGAGTTTAGGTAAAAGGGAGCAGAGTCAGTGGTTGTTCTGTAGGCAAGCGTCAGTGACTTGAACTTGATGCGAGCTGCAACTGGCAGCCAGTGCAATTTGTGAGGAGAGGAGTTACGTGTGCTCTCTTTGGCTCGTTACAGACCACTCTAGCTGCAGCATTTTGGATTAGCTGCAGAGGTTGGATCGAGCAGGCTGGAAGACCAGCCAGGAGAGCATTACAATAGTCCAGTCTGGATAGAACAAGTGCTTGAACGAGGAGTTGTGTAGCATGCTCTGATAGGAAGCGCCTGATCCTCCTAATGTTGTACAAGGCAAATCTGCAGGACCGGGCAGTTCTATTATGGATGACAGGCCTAGCTGAATAGTAAAGTTGTGATGAAGTGTTGGATTGGCCGGGACCACAAGTAGCTCTGTCTTCGCAAGGTTAAGTTGAAGGTGGTGGTCCTTCATCCAGCCAGAGATGTCTGTCATGAAAGCTGCTCTTCTCTCTAGTAATATGACATATAGTCTTAGAGCTCAACCATGACAATCTGGGGCTCAGGTCAGGAAGCAGACAGACTGGCTTAACTCTTTTGTCTAAATGCGAGCAGCTACCGTCGGATCATCAGGCTGGAATGAGAGGCAGAGTTGTGTCTCATCAGCTCACGCTGTTGTTTCGTTCAAACATTATGGACCATGGCAAGCAGACTTTGGGGGAAAAGGAGAACTGAAACGAGGTTCAATATCGGCGTGGCGTTTTCGAGATGCCGAGAGCTCCACGTCCGTGACAAACTTCGACTTGACAGAGCTCTTGCATGTAGCCTACTTTTTTAGACAGATGAGAAAATGTAACATAAAACTAATCACACTCTCAATAACTTTCAACACACTCAAATGCAGTTTAGTGTGATACTCTAACGGTAGACCAAGTGAAACAGTGCTGCGTTACCTCACAAGTTTCATTCGTCTAATAAACTGACCTGTGTGAGTATTAATTCAGCACTTGCGGGTAGTTCGGTAGAATGACATTTCCTTATTCCTTTTCCTTTATATCCGTGGGTCGCGATATTTTTTTTTTACCAGGATGGTAGGGGAAGCTAGGCTACTGCCTTTTTCGCCTCTGATTGGCTAGAAGGGTTCTCCTCCGATTGGTTATTTGGTTAGGTTAGGGTAGGGTTAGGGTTGGGTCGTTTAAGACTACCAATCGGAGGAGAGCCCTTCTAGCCAATCAGAGGTGAAAAAGGCGGTACCTTCCCCTACCATCCTTGGGGAAAAAAAATATCGCCCGCGGGTCTCGCGAGACTCGAGACTCGAGACTGATATCTGTCTCTCATTAGCAATCGCGCCCTACTTTATCCCACAGTCATGTTAAAAACATCAATGTATTCACTCATCCATAAACATTATTAGATCAATCAGCTTGACGTCAAGTTCCATAATTCCGCCGGAAGTTTACGTCATCAACGTTCGTTATTGTAAGAGGTTAGCGACCCCTAGCGGGCGAAATTTGTTACATGCTGTTTCTAGAGTGACTCAGCCCACTCGATGGTGTGCAGGCATGGTGCTAGTGCCCAAGACTCAAGGAAAGATATGGCTCTGTGTGGATTTGAGGCATGCTAAATCAGTGGGTGCGGAGAGAACGTCACATCCTCCCTGCTGTAGAGCAGACACTTGCAGGCTGCAGACAGACTGGCTAAACCGACCGTCTGCTAGCTGTCTCACGTCACAGAAGTCAGATAAATCCCATCACATAGAGACTCTTTGGTAACACGACAGAAATGTTTAACTCTCTCTTTTCCAGCACTTTCCAGAATTTTCTAAACTCGTTAAAACATCTAAATGGACAACATCTATGTTAGACCCTATACTGACTAAGCTATTGAAAGAGACCCTTCCAGAGGAAATATCCTCTTCTTATAAAATCATTCCTTCATCTTTGTCATTACGATACCAAAAACTTTGGTAGTAGTTGGTAGTAGAAAAGGCAGTATCCTCACAACTACTGTATGTTTCTTTTCAGAAAGAAATGGTACCTGCAAGGAATCCCAGTCAGGGTTTAGACCGTTTAAAGCTGATCGTAGACTCTATGATCTTTTTCCAAATAATACAATTACTGGCGTGACATACTGTAGCTGAAAATACGAATTAGAATTCTTATTAATATTAGAGTTCCAATGCATGGAAAAACAAGTCACATTTAAAATAATTATTGAAGAATTGTTCAACGTTAAGAAAAATATTATAAAAAAAATAGTTTTAGAATGTGAATGTGTTTAGTTTAGTTTAGTTTATTAGTTTATAATGACGTGGACAGTCCCTTTTGATAAAAAGAGCAGCTTTAGCCTCTATGGCTAATTTCCAGCTGTAGTCCCCGGCCAGTTGTCAATAGGCATACATCAATAAAATACATTACAATTATATTTACAGCAGGACTTATCAAGAGGGGACAGACATACTAAACATGTGACACACAATTCAAACAAATAGACAAGAAGACACAAATTGCAAATGTAGCAGGATGGAGTTGTTTGGGTTACGAGGCCCCAGTGGTGTTAAAGTTGCTGTGCTGTGAGTGGTGCTGGGCAGGCAACTGTAAGCTTGATGTTCATCGACTTGATGTCTGCCTTGGTTATCCATTTTTCCGTAGTGCCATTTTTCCGTAGTATTTATTTTGTTTAAACTGTCGCCTGGAGGCCTTTCCCCCTCTGCTGATGTCCAAGGGGATTGGCCCATTTGTTATGATTGTTTTTGTTTGATCTTGTTGTTTTGTTTTCTTGAGTTGTCCACACTGACAGGAGACCGTGGAAGTTGCTGATCCTCGGTGTGGACATTTTTCCCCTTCGGTTAATAGTTGGTATGGTTTATTATTGTTGTATGTTTGTCTATTGAGGGTTAGTATTTATTTGTATTGTTATTTTGTGTAATTCCTCTGGGTGGTCTACTGGCCCCGTTTTATGGTAATTTGTGTGTATGAAACTGTGTAACTTTCATGTGTCTTCCATCTGTCTAGGTGCTGAGAGCTGCCAGTGGGAGCAGTGCCCATGCGGTTGTGGGTCCCTTGATGTATGCAGGGATTGTGTGTTCACCAGTGTGGTTAAAATTCTTTGAGGTGGGTGTGAAACCGGCACGTGTGGTTGGGGTGTTTCCCATGGATGCTCATTGCTGGAGTTACTAGTCTCCCACTGGTAAGCTTCAGCACGATCCTCTGTCTGTGTGTGTGTCAATAGGAGTGTGAAGGTGGTGCGTGTCTTATTGATTGATTTAGTGTGCAGTGCTTTTTGTTTGCTGTGAAACATTCCCTTGTGTGTGTTGGGAAATTTAAATGTTTTTATTGTGGAGCGAACTATTGTGTGTTCATTGATATAAAAAAATAAACTTTAACTTTTGTATTGGACCATTGTCTCTGGATAAATCAATCAACGAACTTGAGTGCCTTACTAGAACAAAGTAACACATTCTTTGGGTGTGAGTCCCATCATGGCGTAGTCTGCTAATTGTCTGGGCCTAAGCCTGTTCATTATATTACATCTGCCACACAAAGGCATAACAACAATTCATGCAATAAAACAATACAACACGACACAAACAATATTCACACAGAGGCCACATTGAAGCACATACTGGACATAACACTGAGGCAGGCAGCAGAGACCAAGTGGCAGCAGCATGATCATGTCACATCAAATACACATCACATCTGTCAAATGAATGTGTGCAGCTGTAATTGTCAGACAGACAGTTTTTAAGGTGAATAGTAAAGGTGGAATACGTATGTATATCTTTGATTGTAGTGGGCAGTGAGTTCCAGTTTTGTATCGCTTTAACAGAAAATGATAGTTGACCAAATGGGCTTTTCCTAAATGGGATAAGAAGATCACCTCGTGTGGTGCTTCTGGTAATCTGACTGCTATTATAACAATGGATTATGAATGAATTAAAAGGAGCAGGAGCAGTATTATGCATTATTTTGTAGACCAAACAGATGTTTTTGTATTTAATTACATCTTCCCAGCTTAGCAGTTTATGATTTTTAATGATTATACAATGATGGAACTATTAGGCTTCTGGTCCAGAACTTTGAGAGTTTTTTTTATAAAGAGTTGCTAATGGCTTTAATGATAAACTGTTAGTTTGACCCCAGCTTGTCAGACAGTATGTTAGATGTGACACAATCATGGTATCCTTAAATAATTTGGCAGCATTAAAAGTAAGTGCATTTCTAATATGTCTAAAATTAGCTAAGCTAAACTTGACCCTATTGCACACGTTCTTAATATGTGTTTTAAAAGAAAGATTAGAATCAATAATAACGCCCAAATACTTAAATTGTGGCACAACAATACTAATGTTTTGACCTGAAATCATTATGTTTGACACAAAGTTACATTGTCTCTTAGTGAAAAACATTCCCACAGTTTTATCTACATTTAATTGTAGGCACGAACGATTTAGCCAATTGATGATCTTATCCATAGCTGTAGTAAGTTTAGCAGCAGCCAGATATTTTGTCTTGGCATGTACATAAATTACAGTGTCGTCCGCATACATTAGTGTATTGATATCCGGGGCAAACTGATGGCAGATCATTGATATATATATATATATATTATATATATATATATATATATATATATATATATATATATATATATATATATATATATACTAAACAAAAGCGGACCAAGTATCGATCCTTGTGGTACCCCTGTGCGTAAATTAAGAACTGATGAACGATGATTGTTGACAGAAACGTACAGAGTTCTACCTGTTAAATAAGACTCAATCCATTTAATTGCAGAAGAGGATAAATTAAAATGATTTGGCAATAAGGACCTGATGGTTGACTGTGTCAAAGGCTTTACGGAGATCTAAAAACACATCACCAACAACACCTCCCTTGTCAACCATTGCTCGAACAGTCTCTAAAAAGAGACAATTAGCTGTTTCTGCAGAGTGATGGGCCCTGAAGCCAAACTGCATCGGATGAAGAGGGAATGGACTATTATTAAAAAAAGAGACAAGCTGCTCTGATACACATTTTTCAGCAACCTTGGAGACCACAGGTAGAATACTGATTGGGCGGTAGTTACATATGTTCAGAGGATCATTTGCCTTAAATATAGGAGTTACAATTGCAGTCATCCAGGTAGTTGGAAATATCCCCTCTAATACTGACTGGTAAACAATTTGTGTAATAGGGTAGGCTAGGTGTTCTTTCAGGAATTTAAGCATTTTAGAGTCCATTCCATAAATATCTTTTGCTGTTGAGATTTTAAGAGAATTAAAAAGTGCCTGAGTTTTAAATTCAGAGATAGGTTGAATGCTAAAAGAAGGCTTACTTTCATCTATTTTGACAATATCTGCTGTTGTTTGGGGGAAATTCTGATTTCATCCACAGAATTGATCAAATATTCATTAAAAGCTACAGCTATTTGTGCTGGATCTTGTATTAATTTACCTTTTAGGTTCAACTCTAACTGGTTTCTAGGCCTATGGCAAATTCCAATTACATTCTTAATCTGTTCCCATATCAACTTTGAATTACCCTTTCCCTCATTAATAATTGTTATAAAAAAAAAATTGGCTTTGGCCTTTCTGATCATTTTAATTACTTGATTATGTAATGAAGTGAACCCATACCTATCACTACTTAACTTGGTTTTTAATGATCTTTTTAAAGCAGAGTCTGTTTCTTTCATCAGATTAAATATTTCAGTATTAAGCCAAGGGAGCGCATTTGCTTTTTTTTTTCTTTACCTTTACCTTTCTAGAGAACTCCTTTACTAGACTTTGTAGCTTGGTAGCAAACATCTTGCTAACTTCTTCTATGTTAATCCCTGTAAATATATTTGTCCATGTAGTCTGCTGTGCTGTACTGCCCTTTGAAAATTATCCATTTCATTCTTTGGAATCCTGAATTGCTCCACAGGTTTTTTAGAATGATGAAAATGCTTTTTTGTAAGTTTTCTTGACAGTAATATCAGATTATGGTCAGACAGTCCAGTAATAAAAATTAATTGTATTATTTATAATTGAATTTTATTTAAAATTGAATTGTATTATTAATTTGTTTTCATTTTTCATTAAAAGCTACAGCTATTTGTGCTGGATCTTGTATTAATTTACCTTTTAGGTTCAACTCTAACTGGTTTCTAGGCCTATGGCAAATTCCCATTACATTCTTAATCTGTTCCCATATCAACTTTGTATTACCCTTTCCCTCATTAATAATTGTTATAAAAAAAAATTGGCTTTGGCCTTTCTGATCATTTTAATTACTTGCAGGCTTGGGAGGGTTACTTTAAAAATGTATTCCGTTACAGTTACAAATTACTTCATAAAAAAAGTATTCAGTAACGTAATCCAAGTACCACAATATGAAAGTAATGTAACTGATTACTTTTGGATTACTTTAAGGACAGATATTATTTGAAATAAAAAAAAAAAAAATTATTAAGAATTTCACAGCCCTGAATAAATATTTATGTAAAGGCAGACATCTAGTGGCTACAGTATTACAGATTATTTTGTTTTATTTTTAACTTGACAAGGACAAGGAAAAAGTAAAATGGAAATATTTCTTCAACAGGAAAATAGAGAATGCAAATGCTTCTTTAGGTTGGATGTCGAGTCCTTCGATAAAGAAAGTGTTTTCATTGCTGGAAGGCACAGTTTGCACTGTACAACCATGTTGTTGGCATTTTCTTCTTTAAAAACAAAATAGCAGCGGAATTTCCAAGAAATGAAAGCATTTTTACCCGTGGGCAGCATCGTTTCTAGCAGCAGTGATTGTGTCTGACAGTGATGCGCGGGTCACTGTATAACTAACCCGCACTCGACCGACGGTTTCAACTAACCCGCCCGCAACTCGGACCGAAAAAAAAAAAAGAATTTTTGAAGAATTGCCCTTAGGAGCGCAAACTGTTCTTTTTCTGAATGCTGTAGCCTAGTGTTATGTAATAAAGGCTTGATTTAGGCTATTCGTTTATTTCGTTTCATTTTCTTAACGATTAAGATTCGTCTCTCCTCCGACTTTCCCAACAAAAATCCCGCCCCCTCTCAGAAAATACATAAAACTGACATTACAGAGCTATATGCATTATTAAAAGTAGCCTATTAAAATGGTACAATGGCATTTTTCAGTTCAACGTGTTGGGAAATCGGGCATTTTGTCCCGCGTCAGCATTTATTCAAAAGTTAATAACGCGCAACATTCAAAAGGTAAATAAGGATTTCCCACTTGTATTAGTAGGTATTTGCAGAGCTTCCACTGCCCAGTCTTCACCTTTTCTCTTGCCGCCTTCATCTCTACCTGCAGACTGAGCTCGTGCGTCATCTTCGTGCCAGTTTCAGCCAATAAAGGCCTATGTATTTCATAGAAAATTGTGTCTAGTAGCTAGGCTACTATATACATTAGAAAGATTTAATCTTTATTTCAAACGTATCATTAAAAATACTTTTGGATGACTCGTAACCGCGGGTAACCCGCCAGGGCTGGACTGGGACGAAAAATCGGCCCGGGCATTTTGGCCCAGACCGGCCCACTACATAAGATCATAAACACAACCGATCTTTGCACCTCCTTGAATATGTATATCATCTCCTATTCCTTAAAACCAATAATGCCATAATGAGTGAGTAGGAATGAGTGCGATTTAACAGATGAAATAACTACTATTTGTAAAATACAACTGAAGTAGGCTACACTACACAGTGAAGAATCCTAAAACAAGCTACAGTATAAGTTGCATTGGCATAGCAATACCAGTGTTTCATACAGTATTTTTGGCAAATCTGTGGAGGGTGTACCTCGATCTGTCTAGGGGGGTTCGGGGGCATGCTCCCCGTAAGAAAATTTTGTGCTTTTTAATGTTAAATTCAGCCATCTGGTGCACTTTTAGAGTAAAAAAATTAAGAGCTCCAACCCATATTCAGTGTGCAAATTGAACAAAGAAAAACTCAAACCTCTTTTAGTTATGATATAGTGTCTGTCTACATTACACTACTACATAATAACAGTTATGATATTAATCCCATTCCCATGACAGTAATATACATGTATTGTAAAACAAATGCACTGAAAAATAAAATAAACTTTCATAATTAATTTCGTACTAATTTCTATACTTATAGAGAAACACGTGATCTTTTATTTTGACAGAAACTGCATCAAACTTTTATTTTGGCGGAAAACATTGTTTCCAAACGCATCTCATTACAATTCTAGTAAAATGCGTACCGGTAATCATCAACTATGCAGATGTGGAAATAATGTAATGGGTTCTACACAGCCTATAGGTGTTAAAGTAGCCTAGTTCTGCTCACCACAGTCCTCTACACTCACTCATTTCTCACCTGATCCTCCTCACTCCTCATCAGCCACTTGAAGGGCCTGATTCTTTTTTCATGCTATTTCCCTGCACTTTTGTTGCATTTCTTCTCCATCGCTCTGACGATTTAAACATACTGCCGGCTCGCTCAGAGCCCAAAGAGTGAGGTGTTTCAAGATGTGATTGGACCAGCCCAGTGTCAATCAAGAAAATAACCAATGGGCCGCTGATCTACGCGTTTCATGGGCCGGTCTGAGAGAAAAACAAAACCTACTGACTTTTTTTGTCCAATGCATTACACCGGTACAAAGATCCCAGCGCCGCCAATTAATCAAAACTAAACGAATGGGCCGCCGATGTACGAGTTTAATGGGCCGGTAAAAAAAAAAAAAAAAAAAAAAAAAAAATTTTGTTTTTTTTTAAGTTTGAGATGTATCGGCCCAAATAGCACGTCGGCCCACCGGGCAAATGCCCGGTATGCCCGATGGCCAGTCCAGCCCTGTAACCCGCTCATTTTGGATCAACCCGCGCATCACTGGTGTCTGAGGAGATTGTTGCAGAGAGCTGTTATTTTGCGCATGCACCAGCGGCGGGTGGCACTCGTGAGTCATTAATCAAGCAACGCTTAATATAGTGTTATTATGCCAAAATACTGATTTATTTCGTTTTAAATGAAACCATTGTAATCCTGAAAGTATCCCCCCTTTTTTCAAAAAGTAACTATAATCTGATTACTACGTTTTTTGACGTAACTGTAACTAATTACAGTTACTGGATTTTTGTATCCTGATTACATAACGCCGTTACATTCCGTTACTCCCCAACCCTGATTACTTGATTATGTAATGAAGTGAACCCATACCTATCACTACTTAAATTGGTTTTTAATGATCTTTTTAAAGCAGAGTCAGTTTCTTTCATCAGATTAAATATTTCAGTATTAAGCCAAGGGAGCGCATTTGCTTTTTTTTTCTTTCCCTTTACCTTTCTAGAGAACTCCTTTACTAGACTTTGTAGCTTGGTAGCAAACATCTTGCTAACTTCTTCTATGTTAATCCCTGTAAATATATTTGTCCATGTAGTCTGCTGTGCTGTACTGCCCTTTGAAAATTATTCATTTCATTCTTTGGAATCCTGAATTGCTCCACAGGTTTTTTTAGAATGATGAAAATGCTTTTTTGTAAGTTTTCTTGACAGTAATATCAGATTATGGTCAGACAGTCCAGTAATAAAAATTAATTGTATTATTTATAATTGAATTTTATTTAAAATTGAATTGTATTATTAATTTGTTTTCATTTTATTAAATTTGAAATGATTTTCACTTCCTAGCTAAAATTTATTGCTGACAAATGGGTAAAACTTGTTTGAAGGATAGTGGCAAAGTATAAAGATAAAAAAAAAAAAAATTATCCTTCATTTGTGTTTGGGGAATGCACTGTGATCTTTAATGGAGTCTGATTATAATATGTCTTCAGAATATTCTTCTTTTAAATATGTCTGACAAGAAGTTGGTGTCTTCTGTAAATCATGTTTAAAATGTATGATAATCATTATTTTTTGATCAGGAAAATATAAAATTAAACAGGACACATTCTAATGTAAGGGGGAATATTTAAAAAAGCTGTATTAAAATGTAATTTTGCTGATCCCTGAAACCCCCCTTTCGTCTTTAAACCAATCGCAAATTATATTTATTGCAAGTATAAAACTATACTAATTTTAATTTGACTTACAATAA
The DNA here is from genome assembly GCA_036326025.1 of Chrosomus eos. NCBI lineage: Eukaryota > Metazoa > Chordata > Actinopteri > Cypriniformes > Leuciscidae > Chrosomus > Chrosomus eos. The sequence goes on along the minus strand of JAZAVI010000308.1, from coordinate 187,899 downwards.
TTAATTATCATTCTTTAAAGTAGCATTCTGCTGTTGGAGAGGGTTGTGTTATAAACTACAGTGCTCAGTGCATTAAATCATTAACCAGATTAACGATCAATCAATCAATTAATTAAACCATTGCCAAAAATTTGTACAACGCCATCCGAATTCGTTCTTGTCCCTAATAATCATAAACACAATGCAGGGGAAACTGTCATTTGAACTGCAGCAGTGCTAAACACTGCATTATAATTAATAACACACAAACAATCAATGTATGAATCAAACTCACTAAGACTGGCGTCAGTTTCTTTTCCATGCATCATTTTATTATATCCATGTGGTTACAGTTAAATCAATCATATAAAACGAATGGGATCATGTCGCTGTGGTGGGAACAGGGCTTCAGTCATGAGAAAAAGCTTGTTGACAAACATTATATATTTTTTTGTCATATACCTTTCATTAACGAAATTAAAACTGTGAGCCCAGCACCATTCTCCCTCACCATTCCAAACCCTGCAAAAACTCATTTCCCCATCTGAACATAAAAATGAACATTTGTGAGCAACAACTTGCAGCTAAAATAAAAAAGCATGAAATACACAATAATCTTCACACAAAAAACAACAACAAAAAAACAGCATGAAAGGTTTCAACCAAATCAAGTCACTGAAAAACAAGTAGACACATAAATTGCCCCACACAAGGTCAGTGTCAGACAAATTACCTAAACTTTGTTTGTTTTAATTAAAAAAAGACACAATGATAGAACTACAATCATAGATATCCCTGTTGAACATGTCCAAACCACAACGGTACAATCGTATATCACGCCCGCTTTTACAATTTAATCTACGTAAAAACGACCTCATGTAATTGTACGTTTGTACACTGAGATATATTCAGACTGATGATTCAAATTTATACATTTGAATCTAAAATCATTAGCAAAAATCCTCTAAAATGTATATGGGGTATATGAATTGTGTTTACGAATGTCATTAAATGTTCAGATGAATTTGTCGAATCAGACTGTGTATAGCTGGAGGCTAAATGAAGTAGAAACCCAGAGCATCAATTTCATCTCCGCTTCTTCCCATAATGCCGACACACCTTCCAGACTTTACATCAACATTTACAGGCGCACCCATGCAATCACACGTAACAGATAACGTCTTTTTTTCACCACTGATTTTGAGAACCACAAATTCCAGACCCGCACATCTGGTATGAACACTATTTGGCCACAGTGTTAAATCAACAATTTTATCACTTCCTGAAAATACAAATTTTTGTTGTTTAGATCCTGCTACATTACCAACTTTCACCATTTGGCCAGTGTTCATAATCATCTGGATTGTGTTCAGTGTCCCCTGAAAAGCACAAATGTATGTGAATCAAGTAGCTAAATAAAAACAATCTGATTCAAATAGGAATCAAAGAAGATATACATTCCAATAAAAACAATCTTTACACACCTTGCCGTAAGTAATGTTGATCTCTGAAATGAGGCTGGAGATGCATTTAAAGGAGAATTCATCACCTCCAGTCCCACCCACAATCACATCTTGTCCTGAGAAAGGAATTAATAGAGAGAGAGAGAAAAAACATTTTTGCTACAAATTGCTACAACTTGAATACAGTGGTCAGTCCTGTTTTAAAGGGGTTTAAATATGATGAGAGTGAGAAAGGAATTTAATAACTGAACTGTTCCAAAAGAGAAGTCTATTAATATCGCAGGCACAGTAATATTGATAATAGTTGGGAAGTTTCTATATTCCCTCTTAGAAAAGAGCGCAAAAGACTGTCAAAGCCAGTAAAGAAGATTTAATAATGAAAGTTGGTATGTGTTGAAAGACGTAAAGACATTTAGGCAGAATAACCATTTTAACCAAGCTAATGTGACCTACAAGTGATAAAGGCAGAGAGGCCAACTTACACAACTTGGATTTATCCACAAGTGATTGAAAAAAGCTTGCAAATAAAATATTGTAAGGATTTGAATACTTTTTTTTTTTTTTTTTACATTAATAAAAGACCCCAAGGTATTTACCAAGCAATATTTTAAGGGTAATAGTGATCATGGAGGTTTTTTTAGTTTCAGAGTTCACAAAAAAAAGTTCACAGTTTATTTATTGTAGACCCAAATTAAGATTAGTTCACTGGTTTAAGTGCAATTTTGTCAAGCAAAAAAAAAAAAAAACACTTGACCTCAGGTTGCAGGAGGCAAAGCTGTGCTATACTGTATCAGAGGACTGCCCACAAGGCTATTGCTACCACATCATGCACCTCTAATGCTGCCACTCAAGTACTGTACATTTGCAATTGGGTGAAAGGGGGACTAAAAACCATTAAATACAAAAGTATACAGCAATGAAGGAATCATTGCGGCAGTCGTACATACCAGGACAAGATCCTCCTAGGGCTGCAACTTTGATTGACTCTGATTCCATGGCTCTAATAAATAAAACAAATGGGGGAAGAAAAGATTAAATTGATAAATTGTCACCTTTATTATACTTACATTTTAATTTAAAACTTGCCATAATAATTTAAGTCAGGTATCAGGTTAGCAGGTACAAATAAAATGTTGAACTTTTATTAATTTACTTTTATTAATTCATTTTTGTATTTTTAAAGATACCATTCAGCCTAATTGTGTTCATTTTATTAGTTCTAAAAAAAAATCTCTTAAGAATATATATGTGATCTAATTCAGTGTTTTAAAAAATATCCAAGGTAACACTCTGGAATACTGTTCCTTCATTAATGAATAACTAGGAACAAATGAGTAACGCAATATTAACTCGCTATTAACTATTAACAACAAGAAACTCTGATAAATGAATTAGTGAGTAATTGTCACAGTCTTCGTCTTGCACCTGTCTGTCTTAGTCTGCACTACACTTCCCAGAATCCTTCTTGTCTCCACACCTGTATTCACTCCCTCAATCATCCACCTGTTCTTGGTCATTATCATCTTTGTCACCTGTCTTCACTAATCAATGTCTGTATTTAGTCCCTTCAGTTCAGTCACACTTTGTCAGTAGTTAGTCTTTCTTATAGTGTTGTGAGTTGTTCTGCCTGTTTGTACCTGTTTTTGAGTTTACACTTAGTAAATGTTTGCATTGGAGCTTTTGCCTCAGCCTCCTTCTTCTACCCGCACTACAACCGTGACAGTAATAGTGCTCAGTCGAATAATGTGGAAGTATTAGCTAACCAATAACCATTTTTTCAGAGTGCAACCAAGAACTCTATTTACAGGTTCATAATTAATGTGAATAATGTATATTTAATTGTAAAGTGATGGTAATGGTGGTAACCCACTAGTAAAAATAAAGTATTACCAAATCCTTCAGAAGGAACAGCCTGGTCTCGTTGTTAAAACGTAGGAATTAATAACTTTCAAAGACACAAAACATTTTTGTATTTTGTATGAGGTACAGAAAATAACTTAAATGATTAATCCATGAAAGTTAATGTTAATCTGGCTTCGAATTTTAAACAATTAAAGAAATGTTATTCATTTTAAGGTTTTAGTGTAGTCTTGTTTAACATTCTCCTCCGAGACGAGTTTGGAGCAGAAGTCACGAACGGAGCGGAATTTTATTATTTCTTATTGAGTAGGTGAGTAAACTGCATTTAATAAATACGACTGAATATGTAATGAATATGAACATTTAATACAATAGACTCAAAACATTAATGCCATGATTTTAATATTCATAAATAGGAATATGTACAAATTTGTATGTCGGTAAAGTTGTTCATACATAGCCTAATATATGATTTACGTTAGTGCTGTCAATACGTTAATATTAAACGTTTTAGAGAGTATGAAAACGTAAGTAAAGTAAGTACGTGTGTTAGAACTACACTTTACGTAAAAACACACTGATATTATTGTGAGATCTTGTTGCAAGGAATTACACATTTCCCAGAACAGTATTCTAAAGTGAAAAGCATGATCTCTAATGACCAAAGACATTGTAAGCTTTGGAGGTTTTTGTAAGGTTTTGGATAGTAATTTCTTGCAATGCATTTGTTAACACTTGACTCATTAGTGGGTTACCAGGATATTCACTTATACTGTTTTGTACTTACACTTATACATTGGAAGGATGTAGGATCAATACTAGAGAGTTATCAAATTTTTCAATTGAGAATAATGTTCCAAATAATTAGTAATGCTTGAATAATTACCAGTGGGCTACCATGACCTTCATTTTAGAATTAATTATACATTATTAGACATATAATTATGCATTAATTACATTAATTATGAACCTGTATATAGTAGTTCTTAGTAGTCCTCTGGGAGGGACAGTGTGAAAAAAATAGTAGTTATATATTAGCTAATAGTGAATTACCACATTCAACTGAGCACTATTATTTACTAATTTGTTAATCATAATTTCTTGTAGTTAATAGAGTGTTAATAGTGCATTAGGCCTACTAATTTGTTTTTATGTGTAGCATGTGTTGTTATTCATTAATGACGCAGAACAGTTTTCTAAAACAGTTACTAAATTCAATAAAGACATCTTTCCTTTAGTCAGTCATTTCTTTGTTTTTTATTTCATTTTAAATTAATCTATTTCAAATTATATATCTCTGCCTATGCGGTATTTGCATTTGATTATTATAATGATTTTTGAATCTGCACTGAAAAATTTTAGTTAAGGTCTAAACCGCTCATAATTTTTTGGTAACCAAAAACTTTCACAAAGTCTTGACTCACCTGGAGTTTCTGTGTGTCTTCAGTATGTAAAGAGAATAGATGTTGTCTTCTGAAGCACACTGGGTTTCTCTTGTGATATTTATACTCCCATTGTGTATGTGGGAAAACATTCTACAGAAATTCGCCAGAAATATTTCACACACACACACACACACACACACACACACACACACACACACACACACACACACACACACACACACACACACACACACACACACACACACACACACACACACACACACACACACACACACACACACACACACACACACACACACACACACACACACACACACACACACAATTCCATATTGCAACTTAGTTATTGTTTGTTGCATAATTGCTTGTTTTTAGTTGTGTTTTTAGTTGTCGATGGATTTATTCATTACTAAAATTGACATTTTATTGGAAAAAATGTTTTAAAAAAAAATAACAATGTTATTTAGTTTTTTACTGTAGCTCTTTTGGAAAAATGCATTAAACAAAGAAATATATAGGCCTATATATAAAAAAATTCTCTTTGGTCAAAAAAGGTTCCCAACCCATGGACTAGCCATTTTATTTTATTTTTCCGTGTAAGGCATAATATATTTGAAATAATGACTTTGACTGATTGATTGAATGATAAATAATGTACGATTAAACATATGTATCATGTGCACAAACATATTTAATCAATATAACCTATATATAAAAGTCAGGTCCAATCGATATTGGAGGCTGCTAGTTTTGTGCTAAGATAAAATCCTGCAGGCGCCCCTGATTAGAAATATTGAGGATAATCTGTTTATTGATGGTGACATCATGACGTATCCTATTTGTGACGAATTCAGAGTTCAGAGTTGATGTGAATTTTTTTTTCATTTCACCATTGTTGCGATTCATACGCTGATTCTTGATGTCTGTGTGATTATGATCATGTCAAAACATTTTCTGTATAATGACTTCATAAAATATTTCAGAGTATCACAGCACTGCAGGATTTTCTGCAGCAGTGTTGGCATGCACAATTAGAAACTTATAGGCCTATTTAACGACTTCACTTTAACGAGATTCACCTTTTTACAGTGAATGTGTTTGTTAGTAAAAATTCAGGAAATATATTTGAAATAACTGCATTTCTGTTTAAAAAATGTATGAAGATTTCTGTAAAAGTCTTTTGCACTTTATTTAAATTAGGATATTTTACATTAATTTTATGGTTTTTTGTATGACAGCTATTTCTGACAGTCATTTGACTGTTTTTTATGTTTTATTTTTTTACAGTGAATGTGTTTAATCGTAATAATTCAGGAAATAGCTGATTAGTGTTTTTTCTGTAAAACATTTAAGGAAAATTGTATTTTCTTTATTTTCTTTACTTTAATTTTACGGTTTTTGTATGTCAGCCGTAGCTGACAGTCATTTACCAATTTCTTAAGATATATATTTTTTTACATTGAAGCCAGTTTTTCCAACAGTCTCACTCCCTATTCGTCAAATGTCTGACGCATGGTCAAGGACCCCTGGCGACGAGTTTCAACGAAAGAGGTATACCCTCAGGGGCGTAGCCATCATTTCAAAAGTGAGGGGGACAGAATGTCAAGTGTAATACCATTTTTTAAAGACATTTGTTGACAGGTTTTTGCTTAATTTGCTTGATGTTATTTATTTTTAAAGCAATAAAAAAGAAAGAAAGAAATACAGATGTTCAGTAGGCCTACTTTACATTGCACATGCAGGGTTTTTCCTGGCTTAAAACGAGGCGGAGGTTTTATTTAAGATAAATAAAATTAGTATTTTTCGTAGACCATCATATAGCCTGTGTTACCCACAGTATTTTTGTAGGTGGATCTCGGTACTTCTAGGGGGGTCCGGGGACATGCCCCCCCCTGAAGAAAATTTTGTACATTTTAAAGAAGTTAAATTAGTGCACTTTGAGTCCCCGAATCCGCCATCCGCTCAAACATATGATATTCTCTGATTTAGATATCTGATCATCGCATTACAATTATTAAAATTATCAGTGTTAAGCATGATCCATCCATCCATCTATCTTCTTCCGCTTATCCGGGGCCGGGTCGCGGGGGCAGCAGTCTAAGCAGAGATGCCCAGACTTCCCTCTCCCCAGACACTTCCTCCAGCTCTTCCGGGGGGACCCCGAGGCGTTCCCAGGCCAGCCGGGAGACATAGTCTCTCCAGCGTGTCCTAGGTCTTCCCGGGGTCTCCTCCCGTGGGACGTGCCGGAACACCTCCCGGGAAGGCGTCCAGGAGGCATCCGAAACAGATTAAGTTAAGCAGTTAAGCATGATAATATGGTTAAATATCATACTGACGTAGGCTGCTTTAAAATAACATTAACTTAAAATAAAAGTTCTTCTTTTGGCAAAATTACATTTCCTAAATAGCCTAAACAATGTCTTACTAAACTACAACTTTCCAATTGAAAACCTTAAAACTTCAAGCTTTTAAAACTACTTCAAATTTCTAGTTAGTGTTACGGCACAAAGGAAACAAGCAAGGATTCAATAGCAAGTGAATACTGGTGTTTATTAACACACAAAAGAGGTAGTGCAAGTCCAAAGGCAGGCAGGCAGCAGATGTCAAGGCTTGGTAACGCAGGACTCCGTGGGCAGACAACGAGACCGGTCCAGCAATGATCCCCCGAACAGGACGGGGCAGGCGGATTAATGTGCGAATGAAACACAGGTTTAATTTTAGACACATGAAAGACGGGATGAATCCTCCTGTACGCTGGAGGAAGGTTGAGGCGGACTGCCACCGGACTAATGATCTTGGTGACAGTAAACGGGCCAATGAATTTGGGAGCAAGTTTATTAGAAACGGAGCGGAGAGGAATATTCCTGGTTGAAAGCCACACTTTTTGACCAACGACGTATACAGGAGGCTTAGACCGGTGGCGATCGGTCTTAGCCTTGGTGCGAGCCCCCACTTGGAGTAGAGTCTCACGGGCTCTAGTCCAAGTGCGGTGACACCTCTGGACAAAGGCGTGAGCGGAGGGGACCGCGACCTCGGATTCCAGACTGGGAAAAATTGGTGGCTGGTAACCTAAACTACACTCAAACGGAGACAGGCCTGTGGACGACACTGGTAACCCGTTGTGGGCGTACTCCACCATTGACAGTTGTTGACTCCATGAGGAAGGATTCTTGGACACCAAACATCGCAACACTCTCTCCAAATCTTGGTTGGCTCTCTCGGTTTGGCCATTGCTCTGGGGATGAAACCCTAAGGACAGACTGACAGTCGCCCCCAGCAACTTACAAAATTCTCGCCAAAATTTGGACACAAACTGGGGTCCCCTGTCGGAGACCACGTCTACCGGGAGGCCATGTAAGCGAAAGACTTGGTCTACGACTGCCAACACTGTCTCCTTGGCTGAAGGTAATTTGGGCAAGGGAATGAAATGGGCCGCCTTCGAAAACCGGTCCACCACGGTCAAAACTACCGTGTTACCCTGAGAGGGTGAGAGGGCGGTAATAAAATCTAGCGCAATATGGGACCAGGGTCTCGAAGGGACAGGCAGCGGTTGAAGTAACCCATCTGGGGGTCGATTGGAAGTCTTACCAGTGGCACAAATTGAGCAAGCCAAAACAAAACTGTGAATGTCACGAGCCATACGTGGCCACCAGAATCGTTGCTTGACTAAAAACCTAGTGCGATTAACTCCTGGATGACAAGCTACGTTGGAACAATGCCCCCACTGAATAACGTCGGACCGTAATCCCTCCTGCACAAACAAACGATTCGGTGGGCATCCCGGCGGAGGCGTTACCCCTTCTAAGGCCGATTTGACCTTCGACTCAACCTCCCATGTGAGTGTGGAGACAAATATGGTCTCGGTAAAATGCACTCGGGAGTAGACGGGCGTTCGGAACTTTCAAAAATACGAGATAAAGAGTCGGGTTTGATGTTCTTGGAACCCGGGCGGTACGAGAGAGAAAAATCAAAACGACCGAAAAAAAAGTGCCCACCGAGCCTGCCTGGAGTTCAATCTTTTGGCTGTTCTGATATATTCCAGGTTCTTGTGATCGGTCCAGACGATAAAAGGTACCCCCGACCCCTCTAACCAATGACGCCACTCCTCCAACGCTAACTTGACTGCCAACAACTCTCTGTTACCAATGTCGTAGTTACGTTCGGCAGGCGATAAACGACGGGAAAAAAACGCGCAAGGATGCATCTTGTCGTCTCTGGGAGAACGTTGAGACAGCACTGCTCCTACCCCCACCTCTGACGCATCGACCTCCACCATGAACTGACGTGATGGATCAGGGGCAATAAGAATAGGGGCTGAAATGAAACGGCCCTTTAGTTTAGCAAACACAGCCTCAGCAGTGTCTGACCACCTGAACGTCGTTCTGGGGGAGGACAAGGCAGTCAGAGGCGCGGCTAGTTGGCTGAAGTTGCGAATAAAACGCCGGTAGAAGTTGGCGAACCCCAGAAACCTCTGTAGGGCCTTACGGGAATCTGGACTTGGCCACTCTACCACAGCCTTAACCTTCTCAGGGTCCATCCGTACTCCCTCAGACGAAATGATGTACCCTAGAAAAGGAAGAGACTGTGCATGATTTCTCCGCCTTGACAAAAAGCCCATTCTCTAGCCTCCCTTTCTGGAGCAGAAAGCGAATATAACTTGCCCTTAGGCGGAGACGTACCTGGCAGTAGATCTATATCACAGTCATAGGGACGATGCGGAGGAAGAGAAGCAGCCCGGGACTTACTGAACACTTCCTTCAGGTCAAGATACTCCGGTGGCACGTTAGACAGATTCACTGGCTCCTCCTGCAACACAAAACGAGAAACAGACGGGACGGCAGACGAAAGACATGAGGCATAACATTGATTACTCCAGCTGGACACAGAGTTACGACCCCATTCTATCCTGGGTCCGTGTTTCGCCAACCACGGATGACCCAGGACAATAGGAGCGTGAGGTGACTGGGTGAGGTAGAGTGAGATCTTCTCCGTGTGGTTACCCGAAGTGACGAGTGTGATGAGTCCAGTGATGTGAGTAATGCCCGGGAGTTCCTGTCCATTAAGTGCATGGATAGTGATGGGGTGTTCGAGAGCGGTGATGGGGATGTGAAGCTTCTTTGCCAGAGAAAAGTCCAACAGATTTCCCTCCGCTCCTGAATCCACCAGCGCCTGGCCGTTGAAGGATTGGTCTGCCCACTGGAGTCTCACCGGGAGGAGGGTGGCATTCGAGGGTCTGGTCATGGAAAGCCCGCCCGACAGTAGTCTCCGTCCTACCGCCGGGCTCGGCCTTTTAAAGGACAGGTGGAGACGAAATGGCCGGGCTCTCCACAGTAGAGACACAGACCCCTCCGGCGGCGGTGTTCTCTCTCCTCCCGGGAGAGCCGAGCTCGACCTACCTGCATGGGTTCAGGATCGCTCGCGGGGCTGACCGTGTTCGCACCTCTGAGCCCGGGGAACTCAACGAACTCAGCCGCTGGAGTCTGGAGCGGTCGTCTCTCTCCTTGCTGTAGTCGTGTATCGACTCGTAGTGCCAGATCAACCAGTCCATCAAACGTCTTAGGTAGTTCCAGTGTATATATCTCCCTTTGAACACGGTCAGCCAACCCATGCAGGAACAGGTCCCACTGCGCCTCCTCGTTCCATTTGCACTCGGCAGCCAACGTCCGGAACTGGATGGAGTAGTCAGACACGGAGTTGTTGTCTTGTCGCAGACCGGCCAGTTGACGAGCCGCCTCGCGTCCGGCGACCGCGCGGTCAAATACGCATCCCATCTCCTGCTCGAGTGCTTGGAACGAGGAGCAGCAGTCACGTTGATTCCGCCACACCGCTGTTCCCCACTGAGCCGCGCGTCCAGACAGTAGCGTCATAACCAGTGCTACTTTACTCTCCTCGGAGGAAAACATCACAGGCTGGAGAGAAAAGAAAATTGAGCACTTAGTTAGAAAAGCTCTGCACATGTTCGGTTCTCCCGAATATCTCTCCGGCGTGGGAATGTGCGGCTCAGGTCGATTGAAGTTGAATCCATGAACCGTGACAGTTAGGCTTTTTCAAGAGAACTTAAAGTTTGTCAACAAACTTTTTTATCTAATTGTAAAGTGTTACCGAATTATGGTAAACATATAGGCGGAACATGTTACAACGCTGCCTAATTCAAGCAGATCGTGCTGTTAATGCATGAAAATACAAATTCAGCATTAACAATCACCATGTTTATTCTAATTTGAAGGGCTTTGACAACATATCTTTGAAAATAAAAGACATTACCAATAAAAAAAGATTTAAAAAAGTGCACGTTTGTGCGGTTAGTGAATATTCTCAATTTACAACAAAACTTGTTAATTATTCAACAAGAGTAGGCCTAATAGGCAGAGTTATTCATCATTGTGCAACACAATTCAGATACCACATGACAACTTACTTACAGGGCTTGACTTTTTCGTGAAAAAGGAGTGGAGTTTTCTGCCGTTTTGAACTCTATGAAACTGATGGATTCTGCGCGGGTGCGAGCATGCGCGTGTCGTAGGCTAATGCACGAGTGACTGATTACCATGGAAACGTAAAAGTCACATGCAGATAGATAGACAGACTATTGACTCTTGGATTTTAATTCTCGATGTAGGCTAGTATACACACCCGCGAAAGTCTCAGCTTGTCGTAGACACACTTGCCCTATGAAAAAGTGCGGGGGACGAATTTACATTTTATAAAAAGTGGGAGGGGGCACACTCCCACCCGTCCCCCGCCTTGACGTTGTTTTTCGACGCGGGGGTCCGTCAGATAGACATTCATGTTGATCCTTCATCGTCGGATAAAGACGAAAGGAAATCAACTGTCAATCAACGGTGATGCCGACGCTGATGCCGTCACTTTATGCGAGCCAGTCTCATTCGTGACACGGACACATTTATTTTCGTTATTTTCGTGATATCAGCACGTTTTTTAAACTAATGTATTTCGATGGGAATCATCTTTCGTGATCACAGCACGATTCTGCAGCAGAAGCAATTTAATCAACATTTGTTCACGCTTATCATGGTTTAGCCGATGTATTTAGGGCCCGAGCACCGATGGTGTGAGGACCCTCTTGGAATTGCTCCGTTTATTCTTTTAATTATTTCTGTCTTATTGCCAGGGTAGCTGGATTGCTTTGCTGTTTATTGATATTTTTAAAATTATATTTTATCAGTAGGAAATCAAATGGGGGAAGAAAAGATTAAATTGATAAATTGTCACCTTTATTATACTTAAATTATTATGGCAAGTTTTAAATTAAAATTTAAGTCAGGTAGCCTATCAGGTTAGCAGGTACAAATAAAACGTTGAACTTTTATTAATTTACTTTCATTCATTTAAAAAAAAAAAATAGCCTACCATTTAGCCTAATTGTGTTCATTTTATTAGTTCTCAAAAAAAAAAAAATCCCTTAAGAATATATATGTGATCTAATTCAGTGTTTTTAAAAATATCCAAGGTAACACTCTGGAATAATGTTCCTTCATTAATCAATAACTAGGAACAAATGAGTAACGCAATATTAACACGCTATTAACTAGGCCTTCTATTAACAACAAGAAACTCTGATAAACGAATTAGTAAGTAATAGTGCTCAGTCGAATGTGGTAGTAATGTGGAAGTATTAGCTAACCAATAACCATTTTTTCATACAGAGAGCAACCAAGAACGTCTACAGGTTCATAATTAATGTGAATAATGTATATTTAACTGTAAAGTGAAGGTAATGGTGGTAACCCACTAGTAAAAATAAAGTATAAATCCTTCAGAAGGAACAGCCTGGTCTCGTTGTTAAAGCGTAGGAATTAATAACTTTCAGAGACACAAAACATGTTTGTATTTTGTATGAAGTACAGAAAATAATTTAAATGATTAATCCATGAAAGTTAATGTTAATCCGGCTTCGAATTTTAAACAATTAAAGAAATGTTATTCATTTTAAGGTTTTAGTGTAGTCTTGTTTAACATTCTCCTTTAACGAGTTTGGAGCAGAAGTCACGAACGGAGCGGAATTTTATTATTTCTTATTGAGTAGGTGAGTAAACTGCATTTAATAAATACGACTGAAACTGAATAGGCTATGTCATTAATATGAAAATTGAAATAGACTCAAAACATTAATGCCACGATTTTAATATTCATAACAAATTTGTATCTCGGTAAAGTTGTTCATACATAATAAATGATTTACGTTAGTGCTGTCAATATACGTCAATATTATACGTTTTACAGTGTATGAAAACGTAAGTAAATGTAGGCCTACGTGTATTTTTTTTTCTTTAACTTTATTTTTACGTTTTTGTATGGCACCTTAGCGACAGTCATTTACCATTCTTAAGATACATTTTTTTACTTGAAGCCAGTTTTACAGGCAGTTGCTACAGTTCACATTCCAGGCTGTCTCTCACCCCACGCGTGTTAACATGATGTATTCAGGCAGGTGAAGGCTATTCTACAGAAATTCACCTGGAATTGGCCAATCTCATGAAAATCTGTACATCTGGGGTGTTTCCGAAAAGTATCGTTAGTCAACTATTTCGAAACATGTAATACATTACATGCTATATCAGAATGCTGTCTGTGCACGCGATCTGAGTTGAACATGACAAGCGCTGATAAGCATGGTTGCGCGCCTAAACTGCTATATAGCCTACACAGACATAGCCTATATCAAAAAGCCAAGGCAAGCCAAGTTTGTTTACATATAGCACATTTCATTTGATGTGAGAGATCGGTAACACTTTATAATAACTGCACGCTATTAATCATTAGTTAAGCATGAGTAAACAGTTAATTCATCATTTATAAAACATTAATAGACATTAATAAGCCGTATATAAATACAGCTATACATGTTTTTTTCTTGATTTATAAGCGTGTTTAATAATTCTAGCTTCATACTTTGTTAATGATTAATTAATCATTTCTAAATGAAGTATAGCATTATTTACAAACCAGTTATTTAAGAGTTGTCAGGGGTTCATATGATCATTTAGAAAGTGTAAGTACATGGAGTAAAGTCAGGTAGTTATAAAGCATTTAGTAGTGGTCAATTAACAATTTTTGTGAGCTCATCTAAAGTGAGGACTATTCATGCCTTGTAAAGCGTTTATAAAGGAGATTTAAGACTCAGTTATCTTCTAAACAGAAAAATGAAACAAACACAACACAGTGATTCAGAACATAGAAATATTTAACAGCCTTTAAATCTCCTTTATAAATGCTTTACAAGGCATAAATAGTCTTCACTTTAGATGAGCTCACAAAAATAGTTAACTGAACACTACTAAATGCTTTATAACTACCTGAATTTACCCTGAATTACAGTGTAAATACATTTTAATAAAGCATTTATTAACACAATAAGTAACTATTACTATATGTCTGAATAATAAGATGTATGAATGTACATTTAAATAATTTATTAATCATTTACTTACACTTTCTAAGTAATCTTATGAACCACTGACAACTCTTAATTAACTGGTTTATAAATAATGCAATACTTCGTTTAGAAATGATAAATTGATCATTAATAAAGTATGAAAATACAATTATTAAACACATTATAGATATGCTTTTAAATCAAGAATAAAGCATTTATAGCTGTATTTATAAACTGCTTATTAATGTCTATTAATGCTTTATAAATGATGAATTAACTGTTTACTAATGCTTAACTAATGATTAATAGCGTGCAGTTATTATAAAGTGTTACCGAGAGATCGAATATTCAGCAACCTGAGCTTTGTATTTCCTAATTCGAGGGACAGACACAGTCTCTATATGATGATATCTAGGTGAAAGAGTCTCTATGTGATGGGATTTATCTGATTTATCTGACCTGGGTGACGTTAGACAGCTAGCAGACGGTCGTTGAATTAAGCCAGTCTTTCTGCTTCCTTTTTTTATTTTTTTTATTTTTTATTTTTTATTGGAGAAATATAGAGTACAAATAAGGTTCACAGAAAATATATCCAAAGATCCTCCGTTTTTTTTCTTTATACATACAAAATCTAACAGAATAGTATAGTTCCTTCTGCAGTTATTAATTATATATATATATATATATATATTCATATCTAGCCTACACTGTAAAATCCAATTTGTAAACCTTACTTAAAAAAAGCATGCAAACCGATTGCCTTGAAAAAACTGAGTAAAGTGAAACAGGAATAGTCTGTAGTACTAACAAGTGTCTGTCTAGTATTGTACACTTACAAGAGAGTTCTAGTAACTTAAAACAAATTTGTATAGTATACTTGATACTTTACTTTAGATGTACTTTTCTTAGTATAGACTACTCAGAATTACTATTTTTAACAACTAAATAATTTCAAGTAAAATATACTTTGTGATTATTCCTAACTACTAATTTATGCTAGTTGTGTTAACTCTGATGTTTTCTGCATACAACTTGGAATTACTGAGTTTACTTTACTTCAAAAGCAATTCAGTTTACTTGTTAAAACCATGCAAACCGATTGCCTTAAAAATAACAAGTAAGCTTTACTCCAATAACTTAAGTGTAGATTAATAGATCTATTGTCTATTATAAATCATTGAGAATAGGTACACAATTTTACAAAGATAACATTTAAAGCTGGACAAATAAATTTAAGGCAATGATACAGTTCAAAGGTACATTTATTATATTTGTTTTATTAACAACTGACAGGGGTGGTCCATACAACTTTCTTTGGGGTATAAATAACTAAGTCACTTTCTGTTTGTTTTTTTTTCTTTTGTTTTTTATAAAAAACCCTTTACAGTACAGCTTTACCAATTCAATAAATGGCAATAACTCACTTTTATCAATAACACTTTGGAGTAAAACTTGCTATAGGCCTACATAACAAGTGCACAAAGTGGCTAAATTCATTAAACGATGAAAAAGAAATGTCTCCGACACACATGCACTTTAAAAATTAATACACTGGCAGCCTCTAAACTTGCTTATAAACCTTACTTAACTTGCTTAAAAACCTTGTTTAACTTGCTTATAAATCAATTAATCTATTTCCACTTTCATAAACAAATCAAATGCCAAACATCATCACTCATTTGATTACGATTACATTCTAACTCATCAGGAGATTTTTAAGAGATTGTAGTTTTGGTGGGAGTTTGCTCTGTCCCAGACCAAGCATCACTTTTTGAATAAAATTAAGAGTGTTTTTCATGTCTTTTGGGTAGTCCAAATTCAAAGCATAAGACAGCCCAAACAAGACGCAAATGGCCTGAGGCAGGTTCTGCAAGTTATCCATCACGATACCTCCCTCCAGAATAATTGCAGTAGACACTGGGCAAAGGTATAGCTTATTTGGAGAAAGAGCTTCTTCATCCATGACAGTCAGCAGCCCAACTGATATGTGTGCCCAGGCTTCATCGACATCACATACCTGAATGAAACCAAACAATAAAAATATTACAACAGGGAAATGTGCCAAGGCATGATTAATTGTCAGTTATCTGTTACAGTTACCTGCCTTTAATACATGTCCCATTAAGTATTTATCATTTAAATTCTTTGTTTTATCCCTGACTCTTAAATATTCATGGTATATTAATTAAATTGTATAAGAACTGAACAGAACTAGGAGATAACATCACTGTTTTCACAAATTATGGTCTTTACAATGATGTGAAGTCAACACTGAACTAATGAGTTGTAATATTACACCATTTTCTTTGGAGAAAAGTTTGCATCACTGAATCATTTTTCTCTTGACCAATAGAAAGCAGCTTTGAAAACCGGTATTGTATAAATGCTACAAAAATAAAGGTGACTTGCCTAATTTTTTCCTGATCACCCTTCTGGCTTACACTGAATTGACACATTTTGGAACCTTTGTCTTTGTGCTGCACTCATAGGATGTAATCAACATGAATCTTTATCGTCGTCTCAATAAAATGGCGCAAATACACTTGTGGTGAAAAGTTTGGAAAAAGCAAGAATTGTCATTTTGTCAAGAAATGTCATTTTGTCAGCAGAGACCAATTTTCATGGCCATTTCCCCCAATAGTTCCCCTAAAGAAGGAAGTTTTTGCAATGATCTGTGGCTTGTCAACTTTATCGGAAAATGTGTAAGGGAACTGCCTAATAGCACTATTCAAAGACTCCAATGAAATGTATTTTTTGCCAATCAAATCCTTAAGGCATAGTGACAATTCAACTGGTACTATACCCTCCAAAAAATCATGGAGAATGTCAGGTGGAAAACCATTCACCACGTGAAAGTGTGTCAATTTTTCTGTTAGTGGACATCCTCTTTTAACACCGTGATGTTTTGCCATGGTATGGTCACGAGAAGCCTCATGCACATGTTTTTCATGGTTCTCTCTTGTCCTTGGCTGAAGTAGACCAGATCTGACCTCCTTATCCTGCAGGTCATCTTGATTACACATACAAAACCGACAAAAGTAATCCGCTGCAAAACTCTCCTGGAATCCTGCCAAAGAGTGGGCCCCCAAGTTGTCCGCTGCCACATACAGTACAGTGCCTTTAACACTTTCTGCTAATCGTTCAACATACACGCCACTTTTCTCAAGAGTTGCAAGGTCTTGAATGAGAGGACGAAGAACTTCATGATAGCCATGCTCTTTTACAGTGTTAACCTTGCACAAAAGTGCAAGTTGGATAGAGTGAAGAGCTGACCGATACTTGGAATCAAGATTAGCAATTACCCAATATATGGCACACAGTTTGTGTTTTTTCTTGGAGGTTCCAATTGGGTTAGCGACTTCAAAATCATCAATGTATAGCCCAATGGCAATTCTACATTCTTCCACATTTAAAAAAACATTTTCTTTGAAATGAGAGCCGTCTCTGAATGAGTGGAATCCTTCAGGTGAAATCATCTCTGCGTGCAGCACCTTATCCAAAATGTCCTTATTGTTTAGCAAAGTCTGCAACATTTTCAGTATTGGGACATACACAAAAGAGTGACCTTTATCAAGAGCAAACTCAACTGGCATAACAACTGGAAATTCTCGCAGCATATAAGATGCTCTCCTGCTAGCTGTTGACAGGGATCCTTCTGCACTGGTAAACTTGAGCAGAACATTACTTTGTGACACTACACTTACAATGTCATTTACTATGGAATTATTGACATCACTACAGTGCTGACTGATTATTTCCTGGATGGCATTTTGTAGTAATGGCAGTGAAAGCAGATGGATCTGGTTAATCTGCTGGATTACTTCTTGTGCAGCACTTTCAGGTATGTGCAGGATTGCTTGCATTTTCAAAAATAATGAAGCCAAGTTACGTTCCAGCTGAATTTCTAAGTCTTGCATGTCATCTACAGACTCTTCACACTCATTGTCATCCTGAAAAGGCACCTCCTCTTCCACTTCAACCAGTTGATCTGATTATTCAATGTTTGAAAGTATTTGGCCTTTAAATTTGGTTGTAGCACTCCCACTGTGTTCTTTGCTTTTGTGTGCATTAAACGTTGAATACACATTACTCTGAAACTGACAGCCTTCATATGGGCATAAAACCTTTTGTTTAAGTTTTAAATGGCTGCGTAAATGTGTAAAAAACTCAGCTTCAGTGCAGGGCTGCACATACTCGCATAATTGGCAGTGAAACGCAACTTTGGGTTCACTTGCTTGTCTGTCTGATTGAGAGTGCCAAACAGATAAGTGGACTTTGAGTGCGTTAAAAGATTTGAAAGAGCACAAGCAATCCATATGAAGACAAGGTATTGGCTGTTGCCGAGTGAAGCCTCCATGTTTTAGACGGTAATGTTTTAACAACTGCCCTCTTTTGTTTGCAGTAAAAATACAATGCTTACAGTTCCACTGCATCTGCAAGAAATGATTTGAAGTTGACATATTTTATGTGGATTTAGTCTCCCAAAAAAATATAAAGTGCAGTGTAGTGAACACTGTCTGTCACACACTGATCTATTCTGACTTCTGTAAAGGAAAAATCCTTACCAGTGTATCAAGACCTGCGCTTTGAACGCCACTCAGGAGACAAGCTGGCAGAAGGACTTCTAAAAAAATTGAAAAAAATAATAATAATTAAGTTCTGCTTTGCAAGATTAAAGACACATTCCTTGATATGCATGTTCTTTAAGCATTACAGAAAACATACCTTTAGTCTCCCAAAAAAATATAAAGTGCAGCGAAGTAAACACTGTCTGTTACACACTGATCTATTCTGACTAGGGATGGGAGATTACCGGTTTCACGATAAACCTCGATCTGACAGTTAGTATTATCGTTTAAAATTTAATTATCATTAAAACCGTGTTTGATTATCGTGATTTTAAGATCACTGTAAATCCTGTCGGCCAGCAACAGTCTGACGCAGCCGCAGCGCGCAATGTTTTTTTTTTTTTTTTTATTCAAGAAGGAATGGCGGAAGGCAGTGACCGTGCTAGAGAGATTTTTCAGCCTTTTAAGAGGACCAAATCTGAGGTGTGGTCATATTTTGGCTTTCACAAAAGTCCTGAGGGAAACTTGATCGAGGATGGTCAGCCTGTCTGCAGAACAAAAAGTCAATGCAAACACTTCAAATCTGCTAAGTCGTCTTGTGTGACCATCACCCTCTGTTGTATAGACCTTATGTAGCCCCGCCCCTTTTCAGCTCTATGCTCGTTGTCTTTTGACTTCCGGTCTGTATTTTCACAGCAATCTTGCATAGGTATGAATGAACTGCTCGTAAAAAAATTCCCGGTCGACATTTGTTAAGACATCTGCTTTACAATGCTTATGATAAACATTACAATGCTCATGATAACTTTTGTTAACTCTACAATAAGTAAATCCACTTCACCAGCTAATTACTCCTCGACAGCGATGCCATAGAAATATACAGAGCGACCGCAAAAAACGGAAGTTCAAAGACAATATTCCAAAGATGACGGCGCCCACGTTTCTCTGGTGCATAAGGTCTATAGCGAACGCAAGGCAAGTTAATTTTGACCTCAATACCAAAACTATGTCTGGGAAACAATTGGGCACGAAATGTTGCTTTGATTTGAAATATTTTATGTCACTCACTTGAAATTAACGTGAAGCTGCCGAGTGTGAGCATCAGTTCCTTTTGAACACTTACATCTCATTTTAACAAAATCGTGATATTGATAATCACGATCATTTTGGTCACTATAATTGTGATAAGAAATTTTCATATCGTCCCATCCCTAATTATGACTTCTTTAAAGGAAAATCCTTACCAGTGTATCGAGACCTGTGCTTTGAACGCAACTCAGGAGACAAGCTGCCAGAAGGACTTCTAAAAAAAAAAAAAAAAAAAATTAAGTTCTGCTTTGCAAGATTACAGACACTTGTTTCCGCCACAGAATGAAAAATAAAAAAGGTAATTGCGACTTTTTATCTCACAATTCTGACTTTTTTTCTCACAATTGCGAGTTTACATCTCGCAATTCTGACTTAATTTCTCAGAATTGCGTGATATAAAGTCCCAATTGCGTGTTATAAAGTCAGAATTACGAGATATAAAGTCAGAATTGTGAGATTTAAACTATTCTGAGGGAGAAAAAAAGTTGGTATTTTTTTCCCCTTAAAATTGGCCTGATAACTCGCAATTGCGAGTTTATATCTCACAATTCTGAGAAAAGATGTCAGAATTTCGACATATAAATTCGCAATTATGTGTTATAAAGTGAGAATTGCGAGATGTAAACTCGCAATTGTGAGAAAAAGAGTCAGAATTGTGAGATAAAAAGTCACACTTCTGTATTTTTTTCTCAGAATTGCGACTTTATATGACGCAATTCTGACTTTATATCTCGCAATTCTGACTTTATAACACGCAATTGCGACTTTATTTCTCACAATTCTGACTTCATATGTCGCAATTGTGAGATAAAAAAGTCGCAATTATTTTATTTTTTATTCAGCGGCGAAAACGCTTCCATAACAGACACATTCCTTGATATGCATGTTCTTCAAGCATTACAGAAAATATACCTTTAAATAGGTACCTCAGTACAGACAAAAACAGTGTTTCCACTGATTAACGTTACTTTCAGTAATGGTGTGCAAATAAAAAAATAAAAACGTTAATTTGATATTACCATTACTCAGTTTAACTTCACTTACGATTACTAAGTTTGTCATCTTGTTAAAATATGGCTCATTAAATAAGCAGTGAAATAAGGTGATTGAGTAAAAAAAGAAAGAAGAAGAAACCTTTACAGTGCTTGCATTACATTCTGAATTTCAATAATAGTATAATGCTGTTGTGAAGTCACAAATACTGACAAATATCATAAAATTCGTCTCTACATAAGCTGCGGGGTTAACGTTACCTACAGTAAATGTGCACCATTTCAACATTTTAGTAACGTTAATAAATGGTGAACCAATTCAGACAGAGGAGAATGCATCAGGGAAACAGTCAAATAGAAAATCATAATTCCTAATACTTTTTGGACATTTTAAATCCAGGAACCGTTGTGGTAAGTTAACGTTAGCAGCTACCTGATCGTTTTACAAAAAAACAGGTCGAACCACAATCTGTAAGCTCCGAATAATATCAAAAAAATTTGGTACACATTAAGATGAAAAGCAAAAATAAGCGACAGACAGTAAAAAAAAAAAAAAATTCACACACAAGTTTAAAGTTACTTACCTTATTGTTGTTCCAAAAACAAAATTAAGCTCCAGATAAACACAGTCTCTCAACGTCTTTCCAGTTTCCTCAGCTGCAAAATTGCCGCCAAATAGACAGACTCTCGCTGCGTTCCAAACCGCATACTCAATGAGTAGGTACTTAATTTCAATGAGTACCTACTTAACGAGCGCTAAAAGAGTAGGTACTTTATAGCCAAATCTCGTTGAGTATGAATGCGATCCGGACATCATCGCCATGTTTACGTTATCATGTGACCTACGACGCGTTATCACAAGCGCAACAACTTAAAAGATGAACGACACGTTTAATTCATCTATCTGTAAATATCTTGATATTGATGAAAGTTGCTCATTTTGTTGTATTGTTGAAGAAACAGCTGCCGATTTTTTTGTGAATACATTTAGGGTTGATTTAAGCAGTTTTATCCTTATAACGATATATTTATTATTATTAAGAAACCTCAAAAAACGTCATCTCTTGAATATGTTGTTATTTTCCTCAGAACTATTTAAAGATATGAATAGTATAAATAAATAAGTAGATATAAATAGTAATAGTATCTCGCCTTATTGTTCTTTTTTTTCCCTGTGTATAAATATCATATTATGATGTACACAAACCAATGATCTTTATGTTTTCTGCTTCGTCATTATTGTTCATTGTTAGATCAATCTTTCCATGATCTTGTATGTAATAAGTTTATAAGTTTAAATGATATGAGCGACAGGTGCACTAACACTTCACATCAGTAACTCGACAGCACAAACAGTTTTCCTCAGCGTTTGTAATGTCTGCACAAAGGAGACGAGCAGCTCGAAGATCTCTCCGTTGGAGGAAACTGTTGATTTATACGTTATATAAGTATCGCTCCTTAAAAATTAATATTAGCCTACCTTAGAATGAATTGCATTGCAAATGCTGACCAATACTTAATTATATTACTTTTTTATAGCCTACTAAAAATGATATAATTTAATAAAACAAGCCGAATGTAATTTGTTTTGTCATATGATAGTTATACATGAATAGCTACACACTAGCTATAAATGCAGTGAAACATCTCAATTTCCAGTCAAGCAATGAATTAATGCATACATTAGGCTAAATAATTATATTTCATTTACTGACAACAATAATAAACATGAATAAATGAGTAAACGAACAAATAAAAGTAACCATCACAATAAACAAATGCATATACAAGACAACAACGCATGAAACAAAACTTTTTTCATACTACAAGCATGTATTTACAGGCAGTGAACCCCACATACTGCCATCTCAACACAGCGGTTCGCATTCTGGGCTTTATCCTGATAAATTTATCAGAGCTGAGCCGTGCCTGCTTGTTGCTGCACTTCACAATCTGCAGTAAGGGCAGATAGAGTGATGGAGGGTCTCATAAGGGCAGATGGAGTGATGGAGGGACTCATCCATGGGACCGTTTCCAGGATCAGCTTTGGGCTCCAGTCTAAAAAGATAAAAGAATAAATAAAACGAGCGCTTCAGTGACGGCTTCCTGGTCGTCGTTTTTACTCTTGAACGAAGCACATCACGGGCGCGCGCTACTACTGGTATGCTAAGCTAACTCTTCTTTTTAAATAAGCATTTAAGCAATATCAACAATATATTAGATAAATAACATTTACAAATTCTACAATGCATTTAAAAAAAAAAAAAAAAGACAATAAAGATAAAATCCACGGCTATATCACACCCACACCAGTCTGTAGACATTTCAGATCCTATGCACAAATATTATATAAAATTATTTACAGCACATTTGTCTAATGAAAACAGTGTTGACAACAGTGAATTATCTTAAACAATAGTACACGCAACTCAGAAGTCTATTTCATATCTATTAGACGTAGAAATATGCAATTCTTATATTAGTTTTTCTTACCAGATATTAAATAGACATTTAGAAATTATTTAAGATGCATACGGTTTAAAATGTATGCAAATCCAGTTTGGAGACGTATGTGTCCTTACTGGAGCTCCTCTGTTAGCTATACAATAAAATGTGATTTACAGCAAAATCACAAATTTACCATACTATATAGCGTCTTTACACCTTGAACAATTCAACAGTTTACCGTACAGTACTTCAACACATGCGATCATTTGATTTGTAATATCTAATAGGCTACTCACATTTGAAAACACTCGTCCGTCATCATTTCGTCCGGCGTCATGTTCGAGTATGACCTATCCTTCTTCTTATTTTATATGACGTATCCTCTCGCGTGGCCTCCTGGGATAGAAGAGTACCCATCGGACTGCACTCAAAAATCGGGCCGGAAGCAGTAAGCCATCCGGGAACTTCTCGCCTACTCTTTTATGAATACTGATGTTTCGAACGTACTGCTTCTTTCACGTACTGTTTTCGCCTACTATATAGTAGGAAAGTAGGCATATTGGAACGCACTTAAGTCCGAATCTCGCGATAATTAGTACGTCAGCCAGGTAATTCTCGCCTACTCTTTTGGATTCATACATACTTTTTCGCTCGCCTACTCTTTTTCCCATACTAAATAGTAGGGAAGTATGCGGTTTGGAACGCAGCATCTATCGCGCATGCTCTCACAAGGCCGCTTCTTCTTCTTTATTTTTTTTCTGCACACTAGGCACGCTTTAATGCACTGCTGCCTCTCACTGGTTTGGTAACGTCATTGCATTATTTTTTTGCTACTTGGTTTTTTCAAGTAAGCTTCAATTAAACATTTGAGTAAATTGTTATTTTCACACTGCAATTTACTATAACTCAAAAAAACCTTGTAAGAAGTATGTATTTTATATTAGTGAGTAAAGTTAACTAAGTAAATGTGAGTCAGGAAAGCTATTACATTTTACAGTGTATACATACAATTGTGCACACATACACATATTCATTAACATGCCTATACATGTACATGCCACCTACACACAAACATATATGTTTATATTCAGCATATAGAACCTTTTAAAACAAAACTGCTAGAACTCCCACCCTCCCACCCTTCCCCTTCCGCCTGATGCACTGCATGGAAAGGAGTACTTAAACAGAAAAACAAAACAAGTAATAATAAAACAGCTACCATCATTAGAGTGGTCTTAGGTCTAACTCAAGTTGAATCAACATCTCTTTCCACCAAGTATTCTCCACCTAAATACCTTAAGAAGGGTTCCCAAATTTTAGCAAACTGTAGCCTTTTATTCCTTATATGGAGCCGTATACGTTCCAAATGAAGCGTATTTGTGAGTTCGTCAAGCCATAGCTGGAAAGATGGCGGCAATTCGCTTTTCCAGAAAGTTAAAATAAGCTTTTTGGCCGTTAAAAGCCCATAGGAAAGAAATTGTTGTTGTAACTTGGAACAACAGAGCTCATGTCTTGAAACCCCAAACACAATTAAAAACTCATCTGGCTCAATATATTGATTTGTGACTTCAGAGATGACATTAAAAATCTTGCACCAGTAGTTTTGAAGATTAGGACATACTGCATAACTGTGAAGCAGGGTCGCATCCGCCGTCTTGCATTTATCACACTTTGGGGAGACACCTGGAAATATTCTGGATAATTTTGTTTTTGAATAGTGTAGTCTATGCAAGATTTTGAACTGAATGAGGCAATGTCTGGAGTTTATAGAACATCTATTAATCTCTTCCAGGCTATCTACCCATAACTCATCAGAAATCTCTGACGCTAATTCTTCCTCCCATAGACTCTTGATTGAAGATGTAACAGGCAATTGAGAGGCCTGTAGGGTGTTATAAATGCAGGAAATCATTTTCCCTTTGCCAAAATAATCATTAAGGCAGGTGTCCAGACAAGAAAGGCTAATTGTAGAGAGCCTGTTTAAGTAGGATTGTACATAGTTCCTGACTTGCAAGAACCTAAAAA
Source organism: Chrosomus eos (assembly GCA_036326025.1). NCBI lineage: Eukaryota > Metazoa > Chordata > Actinopteri > Cypriniformes > Leuciscidae > Chrosomus > Chrosomus eos. The sequence goes on along the minus strand of JAZAVI010000308.1, from coordinate 162,672 downwards.
AATTACTTCTATGAAGTTTGTATTTCTCCCGAAAGTTTTCAAAGGAGACGAATGTACCATCTTGATACAGATCCCTTACTGTGTGAATTCCGGATTCTCTCCATTGCTGAAAACCTTTATCTAATATGGAGGGTACAAAAGAGGGATTGCCCGCTATGGGAATTGATAAAGGTAACGTATCCACCCCAAAATAAATTCTAATTTGTTTCCGGATATAATACGGATCATACTGCTAATGACAGGGCTGCATCTGTAGATTTCTTTTTTACACCTCATTGGTGAAAGAATTACAGCACCAAGATCGTAGGGGGTACATTAATCATGTTCTAATCTGAGCCAGTCCAGTTGTCCACTTTTATCATTTAATATTACTGATATAATTCTGAGGTTAGCTGCCCAGTAATAGCAGCGGAAGTCCGGAAAAGCAAGACCCCCTGCCTTTCTGGGTTTGGAAAGATGTATTTGCTTAATTCTATGATTTTTATAATTCCAAATAAAGGGTAAGATAGTTGAATCAAGTTGCTTAAAAAAGGATTTGGGGAGAAATAAAGGGATGTTTTGCAACAGATATAATAGTTGCGGGAGAAACACCATCTTGATGGCATTTATTCTACCTATTAAAGAGATAGGAAGAGTTCTCCAGAACTGAATATTTCTTCTCAATTTTTCTAAAAGGGGGACATAATTGGCTTCTCGTAGAGAGTTAAACTTCCTAGTGACAACAATTCCTAGATAAGTAAATCTTTCTTTAGCTATTTTAAACCGAACTGGGTAAATTTGCGAAAGATCAAGCCCAACTGGCATGAGTTCACTTTTATTTAGATTAATTCTGTAGCCTGAGAATGAGCCAAATTGTTCTATCACTTCTAAGATTACAGGGATACTAGACGCAGGTTTAGTCACATACAGTAAGACATCATCCGCATATAAAGAAATTTTATTTATAGTGTTTTTCGTATGCAGCCCATGAATTCTCTCATCACAGCGAATGGCTTCCGCTAGTGGCTCGATGGCCAGAGCAAACAGAAGGGGAGAAAGTGGGCAACCCTGTCGAGTACCCCTAAATAAAGTAAAAGATGGTGACAAAATTTTATTTGTGAGTATACGTGCTCTAGGATTTTTATATAGAATTTTAAGCCACGTAATGAATTTATTTCCTATATGGAATTTCTGTAGCAGGGCGAAGAGGTAAGGCCACTCTACCTGATCAAATGCCTTTTCAGCGTCTAAGGACAAAATCACCAGATCAGACCGACTAGTCTGGGAAGAGTATAAAATATTAAACAAGCGACGAAGATTACTAAAAGAGCTACGACCTGAAACAAAGCCGGTCTGATCAGGTTTCACTAATTTTCCTAAAATCGTATTAAGTCTGATGGCTAATGTCTTTGCTAGAATTTTTTGGTCCACATTAATGAGAGAAATTGGCCTATACCCCCCAACCTCCTCAGAGTCTTTGCCCTTTTTGGGTAGGACTGTGATAACCGCTTCATTAAACGACTGAGGCAGTTGTCCCACCTCCAGAGCCTGCGAGAACACTTTAAGCATATGTGACCCGCTCTGGCGAAATGAGTCGGAAGTCGCAACGTTCTATTTTAAGATATGGGCCGATTATGTGGAAAAATAATGAAATAATAAAAAAAAACTTTTTTAGCTAATTTCATTCAAAAGACATTCAAAAATAATCTCCCGAAGTTTCATAGTCCATATAAATGAGTAAATGTATTTAAATGACTATTAAAGTTTACAAAGTTGTACTAAATTCGCTGGAAATTATTGCTTTTCTCAACTCCTCTCATCACTTCTGAGCATTTCCCGGGTATCCCCTGAAACGTCACTATCTCTGCTCTCCAAATATGGTGTTGCACGTTGTATACAACCAATCAAAAAGCTTAGAAAATGTACACAAACGCTGATCATTTGGCAATGGGAAGCCCCGTTTCGACTGACCGGCACGCGATCGGTCCAGCCACCCTCCTGTCAGACTAGCGCTCGGTGTAAACAAGCTAGCAGATCTCATCAGAAAGATTAAATATTAATTTGAGAAATGTCGCTGTCAAAAGAGAGCAAAGTCACCAACGCGTTGAACTCACTGGAGGCTTCTAACCTAAGCTCTGCTGCTGATCAGCAAGAGTGCACATACTCGTGTGCGGTGCGTATGCGGTGCGGGAGCAGCACGCGCTATAGATAGTGCTCATGCTGCGTGCATTTGCTGTGCGCAACTGATCAGCGGCTGTACCACACACACATTTACTCACTATTTGTATTTCAAATCCAGAAATTATCATCAAGTTTTATTTTTAAAAAAGTTGTCACCAGTGCGATTCTCTTTTTACAGATATGCACTCTTAGACGTATTCATGTTAAAAACACACTTTTAACATCGCATTATTAATGCATTAGCCTACTTAGGCCTACACACACACACACACACACACACACACACACACACACACACACACACACACACACACACACACACACACACACACACACACACACACACACACACACACACACACACACACAAGCAAAAATGTAGCACCTCTGTTCAATCTTTCTGATTTTTGTAAAAGTGCCTTTTAAATTATTTATTCAAATAAAAACTTTAAAATAATTTGAGCTTCAGTCTGGTTTAATAGCATTATATATGTCTTTGGTCAAATTAAGCTGTAAAATAAATAGTTCATCTCTTTAAATGCAATGGATTTTGAAAGATATCAACAAAAAATGGGCAAAAAACTTTAAACGCAATTTTCTCAGGTTTTCAATTGGAAAAAGAGGGCAGACGACCATAATTCAAATGTGTATATCTTTACAACCATTTAAGGTATGACTTTGACTAGGATATCATTTGAAAGTGTATGGTCTCCTCTTTCCATTAATACCAAAATCTCAATTTTGAAATTTGGGTCACTGTGACTCATTTTGCTGGATCAGGTCACATATAGGGCCCCAATAGATCAGTAAATGTTTTATATACCTCGCAAGGAATTCCGTCGGGGCCGGGGGATTTACCTCCTTTAAGTGACTTTATAGTGCTCTTCAATTCATCTAATGTGAAATCAGCTCCAAGAAATTCTCTATCCTCCTGATCTAGCGTTGGTAGATTACAGCTGTTTAAAAAAGTCTCCATGATGGAGGGATCATCTATTGTATTACTAGCATACAATGATTCGTAAAATTGTTTAAAACGTTTGTTAATTTCTGAAGGAGAAGATAAGTAAGTCCCGGATTCTGATTTGATCTGGTGAATTATACGGTCATTTTCCAGTTTTCGCAACTGTCTAGATAACAATTTGTGTGGCTTATCACCAAATTCGAAATATTTTTGTTTCATAAACATTAAAGATCTTGAAAACTTTTCAGATATAATCTTATTGTATTGATATCTAAGATTTAATATTTTCTTGTGCAGTTCTGAAGAGGGTGTTGTAGCATTCTCATTATCTAATTGACTAAGCTGTCTTTCTAAAGATTGTAAAGCAGCTGTATTTTGTTTATTTTTTGCACCCTTAAAGGAGATAAAACAGCCCCGTAAAAAAGCTTTAAAGGTGTCCCATAGGAGAGAAGGGGAGGTGTCCGATTGATCATTAGTTTAAAAAAATAACTCAAGCTGTGCACGCAAATACTCACAAAATGTTGTGTCCTTTAGTAAATAGGGGTCTGCCCGCCACAATGGTCGAGTTGTTACAATTTCTGATAGCTTTAGAGCAAATGTAATTGGACTATGGTCGGAGATTAGAATATTATGATAAGTGGCGTTGAACGTAAAAGGAATTAACTTAAAATCAACTAGAAAGTAATCTATACGGGTATAAACATTGTGGACTTGTGAATGAAAGGAGTAGTCCCTCCCAGTTGGATTGGCTAGCCTCCATACATCACCAACATTAGAATTTTTAATGTACATGTTAAGAAAGTCCCTGGACTGAGAGGGGGACGCACGATGAGTTTCAAAAAGGTTGTTAAAACCGGGGGTGGTAGTGGGGATAAGCTCCCACTCCCTACAAAATGCCCCAATGGTGTGCGTCTCAAACAGCCTCTGACAACCCAGTCCAGCTCCTGGCCTTCCCGTGTGGCTTAGCTACTAAGCCCGGCGAAACCGTTTCCACTAACAGGAGAAGGGGCAAAGGCGGTCCTCTGGCGCCTCAAAACCAGTTGCTTCGGGCAGATGGGGCTCGTCAACTTTGGATGGTAACTCATCTAGGAGAAGGCAACTCTGATTCCAAACCTCCGCTGCCTTGCGGTATACCCCTTCAAGGGATAGGCTAAGGGAGTAAACCCTGACAGAAAATCCGGAGCTGGAGTCCCTAAGGCGGCCTGACATAGTATTGTCTTCACCGGCAACTCCTGCGGCGCAGCTGGAGCCAAGTTGTATCGACTCTGTCTTTCCCTTGGATTCTTCAGCTTCGCGGAGAGGGGGGGCCTGCTGCATGGGCAACAGCTGGCTCTCCATATAACCCTGCCCAGGCTCTGTAGCTCCACTGGAGAGGACACTCCAGCGCCATCGCAAGATGTCGACTCAACACGGGAGGGGGCAGTTACCGGTTATAAGCTCGTCCGATTGGCGAAGGAAGCGAGCGCCAGGGGTCCCCTTCGACGGTGGGAGAGGTCATCGCGCCTCATTGGACAGCCACCGCCCGCCTCAAGCTGGGCAGCCCCCAGCCAGTAAGGTGCCGTCCCGCCATGGCTCACCTGCCCCACTGGGTGCGTGGGGATTAGAGAGGCTTCTCTCGAAAAGTGGGCCACTAAACACTCGCACCAGGCAAGTCAAAGGAAGAACCAAGAAAGAAGCCTCCAGCTCTTCGTTTCGCTAGCTGGAACGTCAGGACCATGTGTCCAGGACTAACCGCAGACCTTCTGCAGATCGACAACGCAAGGAAGACGGCCGTCATTGACAGGGAACTGTCACGCTTGAACGTCGACATTGCCGCCCTACAGGAGACCCGGCTGGCTGACAACGGCACCATCAGGGAAACAAACTACACTTTCTACTGGCAGGGGAAGTCCCCAGACCAACCCAGGCAACATGGTGTTGGCTTCGCTGTGAAGAACACACTGGTCAGTTTCACCGAGCTCCCCACAGCAGGCACAGAGAGGATACTCACCCTCCGGCTGTCAACGTCTTCTGGCCCAGTCAACATTCTCAGCGTGTACGCCCCAACCCTCTGCTCCACTGCCGAGGAAAAAGATGAGTTCTACCAGGCCCTAGATGAAGCGATATCCAGGTGGCCCAGCACTGAAGGCCTTTACCTCTTAGGAGACTTCAATGCAAGAGTAGGAGCTGACCACAAGGCCTGGCCCACCTGCCTCGGAAGCTTTGGGAGGGGGAAGATAAACGAGAACGGCCAGAGACTGCTCGAGCTCTTGTGCCACCGCGGCCTGTGTGTGACCAACACCTTCTTCATGTGTAAAGAGATCCACCAGGTGTCATGGAGGCACCCCCGATCCCGCCACTGGCACCAGCTTGACCTAGTCATCACCAGAAGAGCGGACATTGGTTGCGTCCTCCTCACCCGCAGTTACCACAGTGCCGACTGCGATACGGACCACGCCCTTGTAGCAAGCAAGGTGCGCACTACACCCAAAAGGTTGCACCACTCCAAGAAGAAGGGTCGCCCACGCATAAATGCCTGCTGCGCCAGCAATCCTGAGAAAACCCAGCAGTTCATCAGCAGGCTGGAACACGCCCTCAGCGAGGGAGTGTCAGCAGATGAAACCATCGACTCCAAGTGGCCCCGCCTCCGCGACGCGGTATACAACGCCGCCATCACCGCCTACGGGAAGAAGGAGCGGAAAAATGCCGACTGGTACGAGGCCCACTGGGAAGAAATGGAGCCTGTGACTGAGGCAAAGAGGAAAGCCCTTCTGGCCTACAAGGCCAATCCAAGCCCTAGTACCTTACAATCCCTCCGGACTGCCAGGAACAAAGCCCAGCAGACCGCCCGCCACTGCGCCAACACCTACTGGCTAAACCTCTGCAGCAGCATACAGAGAGCTGCCGAGACAGGAAACGCAAGAGGGATGTACGAGGGCATCAAGAAGGCAACAGGCCCAACCCCCTCCAAGACCACCCCCCTCAAGTCCAAGACGGGCGAGCTTATCACCGACCAGGAAAAGCAGATGAAGCGATGGACGGAGCACTACCTTGAGCTATACGCGACGCTGAACGTGGTGACTGACACGGCTCTCAACGCCATCCCAGACCTACCAGTCATGGAGGAGCTAGATACCCCACCAACCATGGACGAGCTCAGCAAAGCCATCGACTGCCTTGCCTGCAGGAAGGCGCCAGGGAGCGATGGAATCCCTCCCGAGGTTTTAAAGAGCGGGAAACCAGCCCTGCTACAACCACTCCACGACCTCCTCTGTCTCTGCTGGGAACAGGGCTACATCCCCCAGGACATGCGAGACGCTAACATTGTCACCTTGTACAAGAACAAGGGAGACCGTAGTGACTGCAACAACTACCGGGGCATCTCCCTCCTCAGCATTGTAGGCAAAGTGTTCGCCCGCGTTGCTCTGGCCCGCCTGCAGACCCTCGCCTCCCGCGTCCACCCCGAGTCCCAGTGCGGCTTCAGGGATGCCCGATCAACAGTAGACATGATCTTCTCACTACGCCAGCTGCAGGAGAAGTGTCAGGAGCAGCACATGCCACTCTACATCGCCTTCATCGACCTCACAAAGGCGTTCGATCTGGTCAGCAGAAGCGGACTCTTCAGGTTGCTGCAGAAGATTGGTTGCCCCCCGCACCTGCTTGCAGTGGTCACGTCCTTCCACGAGAATATGCACAGCACAGTATGCTACAACGGTGCAACATCCGAAGCCTTCCCAGTCAGCAGCGGAGTGAAACAAGGCTGCGTCCTTGCACCCACACTCTTTGGTATCTTCTTCTCCATGCTCCTCCAATACGCCTTCAAAGACTGCAGCGAGGGTGTCTACATCCGCACCAGGTCGGACGGCAAGCTCTACAACATAGCCCGTCTCCGTGCCAAGACCAAAGTCACAGAGGTACTCATTCGTGAGATGCTCTTCGCTGATGACGCAGCCTTGACTTCACACACGGTAGACGGACTCCAGCAGCTTGTCAACCGCCTCTCACACGCCTGCAAGGAGTTTGGATTGACCATCAGCCTGAAGAAGACCAACGTCATGATGCAGGGAGCAGACACCCCTCCTAACACCGCCATCGATGGGTACAGCCTGGACGTCGTTGAGAACTTCACGTACCTTGGGTCCACGATCTCAAGCTCGCTATCCATCGACTTTGAGATCAACAGCAGAATCGCCAAGGCAGCCGCAGTCATGGCCAAGTTAAATCAGCGAGTGTGGAACAACTCCAGCCTCACTGAGACGACCAGACTGCGCGTTTACCAAGCCTGCGTGCTCAGTACGCTCCTTTATGGCAGCGAGTCATGGACCACTTACGCAAGGCACGAGAAGAAACTCAACAGCTTCCACATGCGGTGCCTGCGTCGCATACTGCATATCAAGTGGCAGGACAAGATCCCCAACACCGAGGTGCTGGAACGAGCCAACATGAGCAGTTTGTATGCAACGCTCAGCGAAAGACGGCTGCGGTGGCTTGGGCATGTCAGGAGGATGGACGCAGGCTGCATCCCCAAAGACCTCCTCTATGGCGAGCTGGCTGAAGGCACCAGAACCACAGGGCGCCCCAAATTGCGCTTCAAAGACGTCTGCAAAAAGGACTTGAAGCAATGCGGCATTGCCCCCAGCGCATGGGAGAGACTGGCTGATGATCGCTCCGCCTGGCGACAAGCAGTCCGGCAGGTAACAATCAAAGCAGAAGCGGCACGAAACGACACTGCCGTGGCAAAGAGAGCTAGGCGGAAGCAGTGGCAACAGCAGCCTGACCAGCCATCCCCCTTCTCCTGCGCCCAGTGCGGCAAGGACTGCCACTCTAGAATTGGTCTGCACAGCCATTCCCGGCGGTGCAGATAGACGCACCGAGCTACACCATCGTCTCCCGAGACGGACGGCTGCCGACGACGACGGATATCGGGAATCTTTGCGAACACCTTTTGAAAAAAGTGTGGATCATAAAAATTTGGTCCGTATATGTTAACTAAGGTAATGGGTGTTGAAAATATTTCTCCCGCAACTATGATAAATCGTCCCTCCTTATCTGTAATCGTAGCCCTATGTTTAAACGGAACCCCCTTTCTTATTAAAACGGCAGTACCCCTAGCCTTAGATGAAAAAGAAGAGTGAAAAGACTGACCTATCCATCTGGCTCTCAACTTAGAATGAGTATCATTTTTGGCTTCCGGTTCCGGCGACTGAGTGAATGGCAGCATAGTTCATCGTCTCCTCCGACGATTTAATTAAAACTCCACTAAATCTTGAGAAAAATAAAAAATCTTCCTTTAAAGCAGTGTATAATAGTGGAACAACAATGGAAACAAGAGAGAAAAGCAGGAAAATTAACACAGAGGTCCTAGAAACCGAAGGTAGACAGCAAGAAGGCGCCGATGCGACATGTCACA